>OMMV01178934.1:2952-13955 GCA_900302635.1 Chatrabus melanurus
GCCAAAGATTTTTCTTCCGGGGGGGGGTCGGTAAATCATTGGTGCATCAACAGTGTAGAAAATATGCAGAGATGAATACTGATAGTTTAAACTGTCATGCTACAAAAGCTTCAGTCGTTTTACACTTACTCCACACAACAGAACTAACAGCATCAGCTGTAACTTCAACAGTCCATCTGACAGCGATCGTAGACAGGAAGCAAGTGTGAACGTGGAAAATTCACAGGCAGAATAATGGAGACGTTACAGCTGATGTTGAAAGGTCGATGCACGCCCTGCACGTGCACATAACACTGCGCTGTCAAAGTATTATGGTTATTTCAAGATATCGGAGGACTGGTATTAGTTAGACCAATAAGCCATATATTGTTCATCTAGCCCTGTTGGTTGCATATGATAAGGAAAAGTGTTTTGCAGATAATAGTGATGTCATTTTGTGACATCATCATGACTTCACTTACGGAATGACAATTTATAAGCAGATCGATAAAAGCTTTGGATCACCTCTGTAGCCCTATTGGTTGAAGCTCCTGGAAAATGGGTTGCTCGGACAACTATGACATCATTGCGTGATGTGATGTCATAGAGATGTCTTTGTGATATCATCATAGATAGATGTGATATCGTCTCAGAGGAAGGAAGGCGTGTCCCCTTGCCACAGATCAGCACAAGCGGGGAAAGGTTTGTTAAAGTCGCACCAGTTTAGAACAGGTGCTCGGCACAAGTCAAGGTGCTGCCTGGGAAGACTTGGTGGCGAAGTGGCCAGTCGTGAGAGCCGCTTGGGGAAATCGGCCTGAATCAGTACCAACTCTTCCATGTGTGAAGAGTAATGTTAATCGTCTGGAGTCACTCGCTCAAGGAATATTCCTGCCGTGTTTGGTGAAAATCTGTTCACCCGTTTCACAGTTATTTTGTACACAGACGCGCACACACACGCAATTCCAATACCCTGCCCCACCACTGGTGTGCACCATTATAATGTTCTCCACAGTAAGGACAGAGGGTGCAATTCCTTTGGTGGCACTGGTCTCCATCAAACCCTCAATGCTGTACTGTCATCCTTCCCGTTCTCATTTTGATCAAGTTTTGATCTCTTGATGATGACAAAGAAACAATGCATATTGAGATTGCCTAGCATACCAAGGCTAACTGATTACCGAGCCTTCGGAACTAAATAGTTGTTTTCTATTTGACACAGATGGTGCTTAAGCAGATTAACCTGAGAGCAAAAGTATGAATAAAAAGAAGATCAGATTTTGTACAGCAAATAGCACGCGATGTCACAGCGGGGCTGCAGCCCCGTCGAGCCCCCCCCCCTCTAGAGCCGCCTATGGTTGATAGCTTTATTTGAAGCAGTTTTGAAAGAAATACATCTTGGGTGATTCCTGTTCGCCTTCTGACACCTGCATTTCATCTCGTGAACGGAAACTGAGCTTGGCGCTGCAGTGCATGTTTGGCCCAGCGGCTGTGCGGTTGTGGGCTTCGTTGTTTGTCTGTGTTGACTTAAGCCCGCGTATGCTTTAGCGCTGGAAGACACAAATCAACACGCACACATGTTGCAGAATAAGCATGGAAATCTTATTGTGGGGAAATGTGTAAGCTCTATTATGATTTTTAACATAGCATATACTTATGTTTTGCTATGAGGACATCAATTGTGGTTAGAGCTTTTGAAAGTTCATTCACCAATAGGGTGTTTTTTTTATTCCTAACCTAGTTTTAGGGGCCAGACAATGAAAGAAGACTGTGATAGAGACGAGTACTTGACAGAAAAATATAAAGCATAAAAGAACAAGAAGCCCATTATCATTTCTCAAATTCCTTCTCATTTTTCACCCCTTAGTTGTGCACTTGCATTTCATCTTGGCTGACTTCTCCTTAACTGGGTATTATTTGATTTGGACTGGGGCCAGGTCTGAGGTGCAGCGGCCTGAGCTGTGTAAACAGCTGTCACCAGCAGGAGTCATAACTAATAGGTATCTGCAGACACGGGTCACATCTCGTTTACAGGTTTACTGCCTAATAGCTTTAGAGATGGCATTGCTTTGGAGCAGGAAAGGACTGCAGTGAGGCGTAACGGCTAATGTGGGGCCGGCAATCATCACAGAAAAGAATCGTATCAGCAGATACAGGAGAATAAGAGGAAATATATTAGAAATATATTGGAGGAAATGTATTCGAGTTTTTTTTCCTGCTCCGTCCTGACTGCTTCATGGAATTACACATCGCTTGCGATTTTTACCCGCTGTGGCTACAGGCGACTGAAAACAGTCCTTTGTGTCTGTGCGTGTGCACCTGCTGCGACAGCATATTAGGGGCATTGTAGATAAAATAAAAGTGTGTGTGTGTGGGTGGGGGCAATATGTTGACAAAGAAACTCAGAATGCCTGTGTTAAAGTGCCTGTAAAGCAAATTCAGAGATTTGCTTCAAAACACATTATACATGTTAGAAATGCTTTGCTGATCACATGTTAAAATGTGTTCAGCCATGTCTATTTTTTTTATTTGGAGTTTGACTGGATTTCTGTGTTTCGCCACAGATTTTTGGTGGGCGGTGGCTTAAACTGAGCCGTATGACGCACCACGGGTTCACTTGTAGCGGCATTAGCATCCGCCGATATAAAGCTGGAGCCAATTTGAATCTCTGCTCCGGAGCAGTAGGTGGCGGTAATGAACCTTTTACACTGGTTGCCAACTGCCAGTAAACAAGAAGAAGAAGAAGAAAAAAATCTTTTGTCATCCCGTTCAAACTTTGAGTCTTGTAAGACAACGGTTGTTTTTATTTATTTAGTTTCCTTTCAAATGGTGTATTGTTGTCTACTATAGAACGTTTTTTTCATCTAGCTGACTGTTTGTATGTTCCGTGTTGTTCAATAAAGCTTCTAAAAAAAAAAAAAACTAAAAAAAAAACCTTGCCCCCACAACTGCCCCCATTAAAATTTGGCAAGGTGGTTAATAACGTTTTTCTGTGGTTTGACAATTTCAAAACACAAATTGGATTTCACTTTACAAGCACTTTAAACTCATAAATATACAAGAAAAACTTGAATAATCTCTGACATTATGAAGTCGTAAATTTGTACGAAAACACAATGTATGATAAAACACCCCAGATATTCTCTTAATTTATAAAGTAATATATTTCCGAGAGAAAAAATTTACTGTTTTTGTGAGAAATCTCAGAAAATTCAAATTCTTGTAAATTTGCAACTTTAATCTCATAGAATCGAGTTTTTTCTCGCAAATTTTGACATTGTGATTCTTGGAAATTTATGAGGTTTTTCTCTTGCGAATTTATGACTTTTTTTCTTGCAAATTTACATTTTTGTCTTGAACTATTACTCTCCCTCCTGCTATTATTATTATTTTTTTTTTTACCTACAATAGCCCTAAAATGCTGTTGTACTGTGGCTCAGTCCTCCTGCAATCATTTTTTTTTTTTAAAGGCGCAGTCACGTTTGGGCCGACGAATATGCACGTCAGTAATCGCCACCCCCTGCTGGCCTTCGGCGGCAATCGGCTGCAATCGGCGGTGTTTGCTGATGAACGGCGACCGCGTCCAAGGTTTTCAACACGTTTAAAATTTCTCAGCGATTACCGATGTATCTGTGGCCACGTAGGAGACTGTTACAGACCGTAGATCGTCACTACGTGCACGTTGTGCACGGTAGCCCTCACTAGCCTGCGGTATCAGTGCAAACAGCTTCCAAAAGCCTGAGTTACTGGTTCGCTGGCTAACGTGTGGGTGTTGGTTCGCCTACCTGCTCAGAATCACTGGACAGTGGGTTGTCGAAGCAACTGTCCCGCTTGTTACAAGGCAGCATTAACAAAATGCGACCATGCCCATGAGAAAAGTTGTCAAACTGAGTAGATTTACAGATTTATCACTCATATCAGCAGAAAAAAATGTGGTATCGCCAACTTTTTGTTTACTTTTTTATTTTGTTAAATAAAGTGAATCCACTGTCAAGCATAACTTGCCGATTGTAAACGATTATATTTGTTTGTTGTTTGTTTGTTTGGCTGTTGACACTGAGATGGTTCGTTGTGGTGATTCCATGCCCCCTACTGGCAGGGAGTGTCATAAACATAATTCAGGCAATTATAAATTATAAATAAGTCATCAAAATAATTCACTACACACGGTGAGAAAGCTCGACTTTTACATTTTATGTCTTTTGAAGCAAATTGGCATCTTAATCAACCGACTGTGAAGCTTTGAAGTATGAGAAGAAGTACCCTCAGAAGGTGAGGGTTTGACTCTGTGTTTGATTTACTCCAGTTTTCGTAGTTGTTTCACACATTCGGTATCCTGAAATTTATCTGTAATAGAATCCAATACACCACATCCCAATTTGCTGCACATTTGTAGCCATAAACACTTGCGGCATGTCAGTACAGGAAAGGTACAGACTTATGGAGCTCATTCCATCGCATTCTTGTAATAATACACTTACGGACTTCGTGCCACCCAGGGACTTTGGATCCAAGCCTGTGTCTTCATCCAAAAGCTTCTTTTATCACAACATACCAAAGCTGACTTTGTTGTGGCAAAATGGCACAGATTACGTTTCCACACTCAGAAGCACAAGCGGTAACATTGTGCGTTTTACTGAAAGGAAACCATGCACAAGTATCATTGTGTTATTATTTTGCTTTATGTGCTCCATTTGGACATTTTTGGCTCCCATACTTGGTGAAGGCATTCATCCCAAGCTTCTCTCAAATGGCAATGTAGAAAAGTTTATGCGCCTGAGGGCTGAATACGGACTTTCAGAGCCAACACAAGCTGGTTTGTGTTAAGAAGCCGGTACAGTGCCAGCCATTCAGGTACAGTTTTGTGGTGTTTTTATAATATGAGGCCAGATGTGACCCAGACACCTGCTGGAGGAAAAGTCTGCTCTCATACCCATCTAAACAAATGGTACCATACAGGCCTGTGAAACACTGTAGATGAACTTTACTTTTTGTATATATTTGGGTCTTTTCAGTGGTTTTACTTTCACACGATGATCTAAATTCAGTTCCTAAAATCGCACTTGATTTGGATTAAGCATCTGACAGAATGTAGTGATCAGAGCAGGAAAACTGTCGCATTGAAAGCGCCTCAATTATTTATCAATTAAGAGAGTGCAACACCGTGCCTCACATGTTTGACACCAATTTGTGCATGTGATTTCTTTCTGATTCTACCATAATATTTGGTTGTGTGTGGCCTTAGCATTTCATCAATTGTTCAAAACTGAAGCACTTTGACTCAAACACAACCCTTCCACCTTCTTCAATCTGTATTGGCTCCAAACTGTTTGAAGGAAACAGTTATGGCCTCAAGTGTGACCTTTCAAACTCATTCAAAGTCAAAGGTCATGTGACTAATAGAAAGGTGATATATGACGTGGTTAATAGTAACCATAGGTGAAATAGCCATTCTAAATCATCCCGGGGGGGAAATGTATATACATCCTGTATTAGATCCAGCCCAGTTTTTTTTTGTTTTTTGTAAAATAAGGCTTTGATGTTTGTTTTTTTGTGGCAGGACCATGTGTGAAAGTGAGACCAGGTCTCTACCACCTGCCCCCTGTGGTGTACTCCACTTTTGACCCTAACAGTCACCTCAGATCTCCTCGTTGGCCTCGGCGGGCCAGTCGGGGTGTGAGCTTGTATCATGTCCGGGGTTAATGGGGTAGAAATTTGGACAGACTTTAATGTCTTAAACATACATTACAGACTGTTATGAAGACAGGGCAGCTGTGTCAGATAGACAACTTAATGAATGTTGTGCCTCAACTAAATTATTTATCATGTGTTTTATGCCTGTATGGCTACATTTACATTACTGGCTAAAATGAAATAAAATATGATTTTTGCATGTATGAGAAACAGACTTGACTTTTTTCTCATGTGAACATGCCCAATCTGATTTATTTATTTTTTAAAATCAGACTTGGTGCCGCTTGCATATGTGGTTCTCGATCTGATGTGAATCTGATCTGTGGTGATGTGGCAGCTGTGAGAGTACTCCAGACAATCAGATTCAATCTTTTTGTCACTACTGTGAACCTACCAAATCCAATATTTTTGTCTTAGTCTTGGTGGAAGTGTATGTGCGGTCTGGGAGTTGTTTAAGATCTGATTCATATCTCATTTCTGTCTGTGTGACTGCTGTGAGAACATTCAGATCTCATACAGGTCAATTACATACATGAATGTCAACTGTCCAAATGAAAACATCAGATTCGGGTCATGTCAGCCTGGGACAGTGCAGGAATGTAGCGAGGGATGTTGTGGTTGTGGGGTACAGGTCATTATTCCGAAGGTCCATTGGTCCGAAAATTAGGCCTAAGTCAAATCAATAGATTTTAGCACTGCAGGCCCATAGAATGATACAAAAGGGTTAGGGTTAGGGTTATAACCATTTTTAACTATTTTTGGACCAATGGACCTTCGGAATATTGACTAGTCACCGTGGTTGTGTCACTGGGTCAAACGAAAATGGACAAGGAGATATTTGGTGGTGCAAGGAAGCAGTGGTGGGCACAGCTAACCTAAAAGTTAGCTTCAATATAATCTGCTAACTGAAAAGTTAACTGTGATAACACTAAACCAATAAACCACTCAAACATTTAGCTGAAGCTACCAATAACTGCTAACTTTTATTATATGAATTTATTTTTGGCTTGGGTTTTTTTTTTTTGGCTCTAATCCCCTGAAAAATAAACCTAAAGAGCAGAAATTTTAATATGTTGAAGCATAAACATGGAGGTTCCCAAAAAGGTTTAGAAATCCAAGATTAGATGATGAACAAAATGTAGATAAATACTTAAAAGAACAAATGAAATTAAACCGTTTCCATTCAACATAGAGTTTATTCACAGTACAGAAAGTATTAAAGGAATAAGAAATATTTAGAAATAAAAGTAATAAAAGTACACATGGAAAATAATTTCCATAATTTAATTAATGCATTTACTCTGGTTTGACCTCCATCTCTTCGAGGTGATACCTGTTGCCTTTGAGCAATGTGTCAGTTTTGCTTATTGGATTATTGTATTATTATTGGATTATTGTATAAGCTCCAACAGGAACAGACATGTATGACTTTCGGGTTTACAAACGTTTTTGACTGTTAAACATTATTCCAAAAAATGTTAGCTGACTTAAAGTTAGCGGAACTAAATTTAGTCTCAGTTAACTGATCGGTTTTCAAAGTTATCTGAAAAGCTAATCTGCAAACAAAAATGTTAGTTTTGCTAATTAGCTGATTAACTGAACTGTGCCCACCACTGCAAGGAAGTGCGTTCAACAAAAGAGGGCAACAAAGAAAGAATGGAACAGGACCAGAGAGGCAGACAGTGGGACAGCACAAAGGAGCATGTGGTACCGCAAAAATGGCTGATGCAAAGACCAAAGCTGGAGGCCTACGAGAACAACCGTCTTTTCAAGGACCCAGAGACGAAGGAGGATGAGAAGGATTCACTCAAACAAGCAAGACAGAGAGATAAAGCTGGAAAGGATAAGCGGCAAACGCAGGTGATAAAGCATGCAGTTGGGAACGTCCTGAAAAATGAAGAGCGGCTCCTGGGAAGATGGAAAGATTATTTAGAAAAGTTAATTAAGAGAATGAGAGGGAGAAAAGGTCAGAGGTGGAAAGGAAATATGTGCGGGAGGGGCCAAATGTGAGCATGGAGGAGGTGGAAAAGGCAATGTGGAAAATGAAGAATAGGAAGAATTTGGGAGCGGATAACATCCCAGTGGAGGTTTGGGAGAACCGTATTTTAGTTCCTGATGAGCCAATGACATACTGATGACTGAGCCAGGGGAATGGAGATGGAACATGCTTGTCCCATGCTTGTCAGTGCTGGGATAAGTGCGGCTTATTTTTTTGTTGGCTGCACATTTTGGGTAAAGTTGTGTTTTGGATATTAGTTTAAGTTGGACAATTCGGTTTCGATCAGGTTGCCAGTGGGAACCCCGATTTTCAAAGGGGGGGGAGGGTGTTATGGCACTGTGGCTGGCTTCTGCACTTGATTGTTTCTGTCCAGGTGACATAACACTAATTAGCATGTGAATTAGCATGTAAATTAGGGGTTTAATATGGACTAGGGGCGTCAAAAGCCTCAACCCATAGTATACCTGTGGTATAAGGCAGGCTAGCCCACTTTAACCCTGGGCATAGTCTGGGCAGGGGTATATCTTGGACTGATACACTGGTTAAAAGTACATGGATGCCATCTTTACTCTGATGGTATTGATTTAGAAGAACCACAAGGTCCAGAAAGAGCTGTCCATTGTGTTTATAGATGTGGAAAAGGGGCAAGAATGGGTGACGAGGAAAGATGTGGGCATACTTCTGACAGAGAAGTCAGTGTGGAAATAGGTTTGCTTCAGTGATCAGCACTTTAGTTTACTATACAGGAAGTGAGAAGTAAGGTACCGTGGATAATGATGTATGCAGATGACACTGTACTGTCAGTGAGAGCAGGAAGGAAGTGTACTTGGAACGTTAGAGATACGTGTTATAATAAAGAGAAGGGCCGCCTTTGAGGGAGCTGCAGGGAGTGGATGTGCAAGAAGTGGAGTTTAAGTACTTGGGATCCACAATCTGTGGAGATGGTGATTGTAGAAAAGAGATCAAAAAGTGAGCACTGCTGGAATGGAGCAGGTCGAGAAGGATGTCAGGACTGTTGTGTAATCAAAAGGAAAGTAAACAAAAGTGAAGGGACAGTGTCATTGGATGGTGGTGTGGCTTAGAATTATGTATTTCTTGGAGATGTTGGTTCAAACTAAAAAGCAGGAAGTGCAGTTGGAGGTGGTGGAGCTCTGAAACCACAGAACAGGAGCAATAGGGATAATTCATTCATTTTCTGAACCCGCTTATTCCAATTAAGGGTCATGGGGGTGCTGGAGCCTATCCCAGTGGTCATTGGGCCAGAGGCGAGGTACACCCTGGACAGGTCGCCAGTCCATCGCAGAGCCACATATAGATGGACAAACACATTCACACTCCCACTCACACCTAATTTAGAGTCACCAATTCATCAAACCTGCATGTCTTTGGAAATGGGAGGGAATACGGATACGCCAAAAGGAAAACAAGTCACTTTAGCTGTTAGCAGGAAATCTAAGAATGTAGGAATGGATTTCTAGGAACTTTTGTGGAGAGGTGGGCCTTGGGTTTAGGAGTAAAGAAAAAATCCTAAGCCATGTCCGACACTTTGACAGCCCGTCTTTTGTATAGCTGGATCAGGTGTGCAGTCACATCAGGAGGCCAGAAGAATTTTTGTTTTCTTAAAGGCCTTTGTTGAACTTTTTCAGATTATTTTCTCGGCGGATGCACAAAAGCCAACAAGATCATATTCAGACGTTAGGCTGCAGGGAGACTTATTGAAAACAATGAATGTGTCTGCATATTGAAGAGCATTTTCAAGCATAAATGGAGACTGAAGATGTAGTCGACCATCAGTCATGTGTGGGGCTGAGACATGGGCAGTGAAGGGAGTGCAGGAAAATAAGTTGGGTTTGACAGAAAGAAGAATGCTAAGATGGATGTGTGGCGTGCCAAAACAGGACAAAACAAGGAAGGAAAGACTCAGGGGTACAATGAAAGCAGAAGAAATACTTACAAAAGTACAGGAAAGTAGGTTGCAAAGTCAACTTTTAGATCAAATTGTCACGGATGTTTTTATGACCTGATCTGTTTTTGTCTGTTGCCTCAACAAAAGCCAAGCCTCTGTCACGTGGACTAGAAGTCCAACTTTATTTTTCACACATATGACCTGGACGTTAGGAGGAGTTTACTCGAGATGATGAACACGGGAAAGGGTGAGAGAGTGAGCGAGCAATGCGCCATGCGGTGCAAATATTCCAAGCACGCCCGCCTTCTATACGAACCCTCGCCTGTGATGTCCTCATTCTCCTGCACGTAGGGAGACGCACAGCCCAGACCCACTCAGCAGCACGAGTGGGCGTGTGTGAGTGAATTGCTGTACTTCCACTACGCTGAGCTACAGGTGTGAAAATTAGGTGTGAGGTTTATGTGTGATAAATTACCAACACGTGGTCTAATCGGAGCCACTCCACCCTTGATCCACCCACCTTTTCTCCTTTTTCTTCTCTCCATTCTGAGGGAAAACACATTTTTGTCACAGCTTGAGTGGATTTGAGGGAGTGTAAATACTGAATTAATAAAGTTCCAACCTCTCTCGTTTTAGACTGCTCTCAGTTCATCTCTTGTACGCTGTTGACATGGTTTTCTTTTAGTACAACATTGAAAATATAGTGTTTTAATTTTGCCTAGCCAGAATCAAAATCCAAGATTATGTGGAAGAACAAATTTTAATTTGGCCTTAGCAGTCGAATGGACACCTGTGCAATAATCATGCTGTTTAATTGGCATCTTGATATGCAACACCTGCCAGGCGGATGGATTATCATGGCAAAGGTGAATTGCTCACTAACACAGATTTGAACAAATTTGTGAACAAAATTTCAGAGAAATAAAGAAATAAGCCTTTTGTGTGCAGAGAAGATATCTTAGAGCTTCAACTTTTTTCTCATTTTTATTATGCGCGGTCGCTGTCCGCACCACCGTGGTTCTGACGCACAAGCAGAAAGTCCTACAGCCCTGTCTAAACTGTGTGATTTCCAGCAATCTTATAAATTCACTGTAAGCCACACTGTGCGACATGGATTTCTTTAAGACCGCAAATTTGATGTGTGCAGACTGCGCGATTTAACAGTCGTGGGGAACACTCGGAATTAAACGTCATCACGTCATCCTGACAAGCCAGCATGTCACAATAGAGACGACAAAACTCATTTATGAAAGCAGATTGGACAGACTATATGTTTCTGTGAGGGTGACTGTTTTTTTTCAGCTGTGTAGAAATAAATTACGCACGCACTTCTTTTTTAATGGAAAGAGCGAGCGCGCTTTTCCTCCACCTCGCCTGCGCTTTTCTGCCGGGGAGGGGAAAAAAAAAAGCTGCACACAGCTGCTGTTA
>OMMV01178937.1:0-10695 GCA_900302635.1 Chatrabus melanurus
ATGACAAACTGAACAATTGTCCTGAATTTTTGAGCTTTGCCGCCTGACTAGATATCTTTGCAGGAGAACGAAGGTCCAAGTCTTTAGAGTCCTGGTGCTTACTATCTTAATGTATGGCTGTGAGAATTGGACGCTAACCAGTGACCTGAGGTGACGACTGGATGTCTTTGGTACTAGGTCTCTTCGGCGGATCCTTGGGTAGCGCCTGAATGACTTTGTGTCAAACGAACGGTTTCCTTGTTGTTCCTTGCATTGTGAGGGGATGTCAGTTAAAACATTTTGGGCATGCGGTGCGTTTCTTCGTTCACGATCAGCACACACGTGCCTCGATGTTGAGGATCCCAGCGGCTGGAGAAGACAAAGGGGACACCCACGTTTCACCTGGCTGCGGCAGAAAAGATGGTTACTTTCGAGAGGTGAGGATGGACCGGTTGTCTGCCTGGCTGGTTGCCATCCAGGACTCAAGGTGGTTCCATAGTTTGCATGCTCCCAGACCTGACCGGGAGATAGGGGCCAGCGTGTGATACTCTGACACTGCTTCTAACCCGCGTCCTCGCTCCCTCATACATGTCCTCGCCAATGCTTAGAAACTTCTCTGGTGGCGTTATAGCGATTGCAGTTCTGAGAGAAATGCGTATTATCTCCAAGGGCAGTGACAGAAAAAAGGGAAAGAATGGAAATTGCTGCAGAAAATTAAAAATCCTTACAGATAAGTTAGGCAGCATTTATTATTTCTTCCCCAACTCATTTTCCTACATATCATATTTACATATTCTTTTTTTTCTGCAACCAAATTAACATAGGGCGAGTGCGCTTTTCATTCCTAAACTAATAGATGGGGATCTATTGTTCTTTGCACTCACTTTCGTCAGACTCATCAGAATGTGACTGTTCTTCCTTCTGCCTCTTTTGCTTCTTTCACAAAAACACCACAAAAGAAGCTTCCAGCAACAAAGAAAAAAAAAACCCCTGCTTCCTCAAACACACTCTCTCCTTGCTTTATTGTCTTCAACAAAGCCAGTTTATTAATCCAAAAGGGGAACGACAGAAGAGAAGGGAGCAGAGAAAAAAAGGGACAAGAGAGAGAACAGAGAGAACAGAAAGGCAAGTCAAAGCAGTTTGGAGTTTCATCTCATTTTTTCTTTGAGAACTGAGGAGTGTGGAAAAAAAGAAATCAATTATGGAGCACACCTGAATATTATTTCAAGCACCCAGCCGCCCACTCGCTGCCCGTCCCCTAGAAAACCAAATTACTCAGCAAACTTATCGCTTGCTGTAGCAGGTCTGGTATTAAAGAAAACAATCAAGCCGGCCTGGATTAATCTCTGACAGGCGCCTTATCTTTAACTTGCACCTTTGTTATTTTCTGATGAGCTGCTCTTTTTCCCGCCACATTGTACCATACCTCGCTGCCCCCTTTCATTTTCTCTATGGGCCACGGCAGAAGACCTTTCAGTTTATTAAAAAACCCTTTATTTGTGAAGAACAAAGAGGAGGCGAAGGCAAACAATGAGGTCAGGCAATCTCCTTTCTGCCAGCAGTCGCTCACCTGTTATTTGGAGTGTTATCAGCGCTGGCGAGAGATTCGCTGTAGGTGAGCGAGACGGACAGGACAGCAAACGCTGCTGCTGCTGTGTGAGCACTTCAAAAAAAAAAAAAGGAAAAAAAAAGCTGATTGACACATATCAGCTTCCAGCCAAAGACCTTTTGGCCGCTCTTCATATCAAAGAAACGAGGCCTCTGGCTCGTTGGATTGTCAGACAGAAAGTGAAGATTCAGAGGGCACTCGCACGTTTTACACACACGAGCACATAAACGTGCACGTGCTTTAATTCTGTACAGTTGACGATGTTTGACAATTTCCCATATATGTGTCAAGTGGTAAAAATGTGGTGCATGGCCACAGAAATGTGGCGGTCTGGCCGTACGAGCAGGGAAGTGCGTTGGCTATGTGACAGTTCCGTCCACGGTCACAGTCACACAACAATAACGCCAAACCATTGCTTCCTCTGCCAGCTGACGGGAGCATTCTGACTTTTATACCCATCAGATCTTAGTGATGTCGTAAGGGGAAGAAGCACCAAGGCCCTGAGCTCCATTGGCGCCCGTGCTTATCCTCGGATTTCGTAGCGTGAATCCTCCTGGATGGGACGCCAGGCTGACGCAGGTTACTTCCCCAGGCAAGTCTGTACCCATTTACAGCTGGGTGGACTGAGAAAATGCGGATGAAGCGTCTTGTTCAGGGACACAGACTTGAACCCGGGTTCACATATTGGTAACCAAACTCCTCCTGATCTCACTGAGCTAAAATTTCATCAAGCGTTTCTCACCCAAAGCAATATCTCTCCACCAAAGTTAATCCAAATCAATCTGCCACTTCTCTTGATGTTGTTCTACCTAGAGGTGGTTGTCTCACAAAGGATGTGTCCTCAGAGACATTGGTTACCAGAGAAGGCAGCCCAAACCCCTACCCTAAACCTCAACCCTAACCACGGTGCCTGCAAGGTGTCTTTGATACTTTCAGCGATGTCTTAAGTCCCAAAATAAGGTCAGGCCAGGGAGCATATGCTGGTGCCACGTGTCACTGCATCCACCACACTACGAAACACTTTGGGTCCTGGATGGAAACCACCCAGGCAGACAACCGGTCCGACCCCACCTCTCAAAAGTAGCCATCTATCTGCAACAGCCAGGTGAAACGTGGGCTTCCGTTTGGTCTTTTCCAGTTGCTGGCGTCCTCAACACTGAGGCGCCTGTGCAGAGAAACGTGCCACATGGTCAAAATGTCACAGCTGATCTCCTCTCATAATGCAAGTTTTATTCCTCATCCGAGTCTCCCCAAGTAACTATTTGTTTGACACAAAGTCATTCCCAAGGATCCGCCGAAAAGACCTAGTACCAAAGACATCTAGTTGTCGCTTTAATCTCACAACCATACAGTAAGACAGGAAGCACCAGGACCCGAAAGACTTTGACTTTTGTTCTCCATCTGTCCAGGGACCTCATGATTCCATAAGCTCTTCCCAGGCTTCTGTCGACCTCAAGGCCGAGGACCCAGAGACAAGAATGTCACTGAAGCGATAAGAAGTTTAAAGCGAATGGAAAAACTACATCTAGCAATAACTCAATTAATTAATTAGTTGATTGACAAATGTAATCTTCAACATTTAAAAAAAACAAAAACGATTAATCACTTACTTTAATTAATAGATAAGAAGGTCAAACATTCACTTGTTCCCGTTTCCTCCACTGTCAGGATTTGCTGCTTTCCTTTGTTTTATAGCATCTTTGAGTTTTGCCCTGTTGGTCAGAAAAAAAGCAAACTCAAGATTGTGTTTCTGTGTTTTTCATTGTTTTCTGAATAATCAGAAAAAAAAAAAACATCAGCAGACTGATTGATAACATCAATAATGAGTTGCACTTCTAATCTCAAAGAAGCCGGAGCAGGTCGATGGAGCACTTCACTTTGGTTCGAGTGAAAAGACTGAATCCCACTGAAGCAGCCCATCCCTTCCCGCCTCGGTTCCATTAAATTCTCCTCCTCCCAATCTGAAGCAGCATTGACTGTGACAAGTGTTGCTCTTCACCTTTTCTCTCTTATCTCTCCTTCCATGCAGCTTTCTCTCCGTTTTGCTCTTTCTTCTTTCTAGGCCTTCTTATCTGCATCTTTCAGCTCCAGATGCAGAAGACTGTGTAGATTCAAGATTGAAGCTTAAAAAAAATATTTTGGCTGAATTATGAAATCAGGCACATGACTTGTTCTGTATTATAAAGGAGTAGAATTACCATATAATTGGTTTTGCACAGCTGCACATCTCAAACAACCAGGAGGCGTTGGAAGAATGTTTCTATCGAAGAAGCTGCAGGTGAAAGTCTTTGATGTTTTCGGTGTAATTCCATCACATTTACAGATGCTGGTCCTGTACAAAATAATAACACAAACCTATAAAGTCTGTACATTTTGGACTAGAATGTATCTTATACACTGTGAAAGACAGCAATTAATGTTTCAGGTGCAATTCCACCAAGCTGCCAGATGGGGGCGATGAACACCTGTGTGGACAAATTAAGCATTTCAGATGCAAAACCCTGTAAGTCCTTTTTTTTTTTTAAATGGAGAAAAATGCAGTTTAAAATGGGAATTTACAGGAAAATACATGGAAAAAAATGCACAGATTTCCACAAATAAAATTAAAACGGTGTGTTCAAATTCTTTAATATTTTGCACACTGACCTCAGCAGCCAAGTGCTTGTTGGCCTCGACTAAAAATTTGTGGTTTTGGACTTACAGGGTGTTGCAAATGAACTCTTTGAATACACACACAAAGAGCTGCAATGATCCCACAGTCTTCATATAACCAAACCAATTTAAACTGACAGCATGAAAACTTAAAACGTTTTTTTGTGTTATTTACCCTTTTAGCTTTATTAAGAATTTTTTTTCCCCCAGTTTTTATTTCTCTTTTTAACCATCGATCTTGCACTGCAGAGGATTGCATTCAATTTCGTTGCACTTTTTACAATGACAATAGACAATAAAGATATTCATTCATTCATTCATTCATTCATTTTTCAATGTGCCCACTTTCACAGTAATTTTATTATGACGCACATCATGGCAGGAATTGCTAACATCATACAGTATTTGG
This sequence comes from Chatrabus melanurus, assembly GCA_900302635.1. Classification (NCBI taxonomy): domain Eukaryota; kingdom Metazoa; phylum Chordata; class Actinopteri; order Batrachoidiformes; family Batrachoididae; genus Chatrabus; species Chatrabus melanurus. Next base: position 4,650 of record OMMV01178937.1, read on the forward strand.
ATTAAATCCATCAGACAGTTGCTGAGAACTGGACGGAAAGCTGAAAAATTCATTATTTTATGGCCCTAAAATTGGCAGAATGCCACCCACACAAATTTTGATATGACAGGCATCAGGTTCTAACATCAGAGCATAATTAGCCGTCGGTGTGTTAAAACTTTTACACAAACTGGGAAACTGCCGCTTGTTGGTGGCATTCAGTTCAGTGAGCGTCTCTGTGTTGTTGGTTGGCGTCGTGCATTTGGGTTCATTCCAAAAACAGCCATCTACTGAAGCACAGGATAAATGTCATAGCACGCCAGTCGCCATCTGGAGTCGCTTCTTTACTACATCTGACGCGATTCTTACTTTTATAATAACCAACATTCCCACCAAGAGTCATAAACATTTCAAGTGATCGCACTTATAGGAAGAAATGGGCAAAAATATAACCTGCAGAGCTAAAAATTAACTTCTTTGTTTCAAAAAGTTTCATATTAGACCTTTTCAAAAAGCTAATAGAGATCATGAGTTGACATGAACTGATATTAAAGTCTGTAGATAAAATATTGTAGAGACACCGAGGTGAGGAATCCTTTAAAAAAAAAAAAATAAGAAGCTATTTGCATGCCTGTACCTTTAATTGGAAAAGAGCTGCTGCTTGCCACGCCCTGAATCATCAGCGACGTAACACATTCTAAAGGCTGAACGGGCATGTGGGCGTGTCTCACGGGGCAAGCAGAAGATCAGACAGCAGATTTCCATGACAAATTCCACTTTTCAAACGCAACTGCGGCACTCTGAGGATGATAACCAATAAGCACCAACCATACTGAGCTCTAAAAGGCAGGCAATATTCAGAAAGGAGGGGGTCACACTGCGCTCGTACACACAGGGATGCGTATTAGTGCACCAAACTACACTGAACCGGCACCGAAAACAAAAAAATTATAAACGAAATAAAAATAAAAATGAGTGGAAAATACAAAACTTTAATAACTCTGGTACGCACCATATTTTTATGTTGGTTTTGTTCCTGCCTGGTTTCACCGGCGAACCACCAAGATGAGGCTGGTCATGGGATGGTCCAGCAGCAGAGGTGGGGGCAAATGTACTGTGCAAATGTTTTAGGCACCCCATAAATTTTTTTAAAACAAATAAATGCCCCCAGGCATCATCATCATCATCATCAACAGAAAATCATGTGAAATCCCCCCCCCCTAAAAAATGCAACATAAATAAAATATAAGATTATTACGTTTTCTTTGTCATTAAAGTAACCAATCAATTACTAATTTACAAACCTCATTTTAAAAAGACGCAAAAACACACAAATTTTTTTGATTTTGTTGTGGCTGTACTGTCGAGGATTTGACAACACAAAGACAGTCACTGATAATCAATCAATAATAAAATTATTTAAAAAAACCCCTGATTTAAGACAGCCTGGTTTTCTTTTTTTTTTAACCACCAAAAAGAAATGATTAATTATTTTTAAAGGTGAGATGTAGTCAGACATTTTACATATTTATTCATAAATATGAACTATTTAACAGCCTCTCTTTAGTTTAAAAAAATATTGAGACACATTTAATATGCCTAAAACTTTTGCACAGTACTGTATCTAACAGTACCCATACTGCAGATTGGCTCAATTTTTCAGCCGGTAAATATAAGGGGTACACCACGTTTTTCTGCTGTTCGTTCTTTGGTATTTTAAATACATGCTTAGAGCTTTATTATGATCGATAACACATTGGTATACGAGGTATGATATAACTCTTATTGCATCCCAGTTTGTTCACTGTTACCATTCCATTTCATATTCTAGAGGCCCTAAGGCTTCTAAAAAACCTTTGTTCGTTAGGATGTGTGTGGGCAGGTGCACGTGGACCCTACTTAGCCCATGGCCTATCAGGACTATGAAACTAATTACCAAAACAAAAGCAGTTGCAAGTTTTATTCCCAATAGGTTTTTGTACAGAGGTATGAGTCACAATATTTCATTTTTTACTTTTTAATATTGCATGATTTCTTGTCTAGGGGCATGAAATAGGAGAAACTGAAACATGGTACAATGTACAAATTATTTGGAGACAAAATCATAATCCAGATTGATTTTCTTGAAATACTGAAATTGTTAAAATATTTTATGACTGTATGTCACATTTTCAGGGTGAAGGTATAAAAGTAATAAAGTCATTGTTATGAAAATTTATAACTGTAGGTGGATTTTATTTGCCTAAATTTCATAATACAGTCACTGATGTATCATAAATGAACAGTGAACCCTTGCTCTATGCCTCATAATTAATGTGGAGAAGAAATGAAACATTTGTGAAAAAATAGCAATAATTGGAATATTCTTTAAAAAGATGTGATAAAACAAGCAATCAATTTGTGTCACACTATACTGATGCCAGTGAATTATTCCACAATACCTACAGGCCCAGCTTTCAAAAATGTGTATGAGTACCTTTTTGCCTTCATTTTTCATTTTTGAGTCCTAGTTTTTGTTAAGAATTGAAGGTGGAAGAATACTTAGGCAAGATTAAGCTCTTTAATTGCCATTTCTGTTCTCTGGAGTATGCACCATTATATGAAATAAAGTTTAACTTGGATAAATGAAGTTTATTTATTTATTTAGTTTCCTCTAATAAAACATTTTGGTACCAACTTATGTGCTACTGGCGTGGAACTTTCTCTGCCCTCAGTTTTTTCACCAACATTTGATGGTTCACAGTTGACTGAAGGATCAGACACAAAAAACCAGGCAAAAACCAGAGATGTCTAACATTCCAGCAGGAGGATCAGTAACCGGCCCAATGGAACAGTACAGCAGAGGAATCTGTGAGCACCGAACCATCATGCACCATGACTGCAGTGGTGAGGTGTAAATTTGGAGAAATTAAGTTCTATGATTCCTCTACAACCAGGCTGAGGGTCACGAGACCACAGATGGTGAGTCACCTGATCACAGATTCCTCTAACAAATGCCTCCTTGCTCTGGATGATATTCAGAGTGCCCTCAGATATGAAACACCTCCCCCTAAGGACATTGGAGACTCCAATACAATCTCCAGCAACCTTAAGAGTCTGGTTGTGAAAGAACTCCCACCTTCCATTCAGATCACCAGTTGTGTCCATGTCTGCAAGTCCTGCAAAAAAGTCTCATCTTTACATCTGGTCAGATTTAATCTTGGGCACTGAGCAGACAGCAGTCTGTGAGCTACTGTGAGCTAAACTAGGCACTTCTCTAGACGTCACAGTTCTACAGAAGTCTCCAGCATTTTCTCACGAGTATAGTGTCACTCTCCAGCCTTTTCTGGGGTTGGCTAAAAACTGAGTGGCCATGCCAGAAGGAGATTAGTGATTGAAGCCAACAAGACAGGCAACTCTGAAAGCAAATCTGTCCATTTTCCTTGATTTAACAACTGTCTGCAAGCAAAGAAGGATTTTCATATTTCTGTGATGGACTTTTCTGTCTGATGCAGTCACTTAAAGTGCTTCGCATTCACCTATTCACACACACCAATGTCAGGGTGCAGCGATGCAAGGTGCTCAGATTCACACTAGAAGCAACGTGTGTATTGAAGACCTTGCTCAAGGGCACCTTAGTGATTTTTCCCTGTCTGAATGCGGAACGAAACCTATGATCCTGTGGTCTCTAACCGTTAGGCCAGCACTTACCATCAGTATGTCATTTTTTCAGTCTTTATTAGAGACAGTGAGAGACAGACAGGAAAAAGGAAAAGACAGGGAGACGCATGCAGCAAAGGTCACCCAGGTCAGGATTCGAACCTGGGGACGCTGCAGACAACATTCTGCGGCATATGGTATGTGCCTTAACGCCTCAGCCACGTCCTGTTTCCACAATGGCACAGAAACTGACCGCGTTCCACCAGGTGAAATAGAAACATGAAATAAAACAAAAGGTGGTGGCCTGGAGGCTCCAGAGACGGGCTTGTGACCCGAGGATTCTTGGTTTGATTCACCATCAAACTGAAACAATTCTAAGGTGCTCTTGAACAAGCTCCTTAAGCCCTAGGTTTCTCCCGGTTTGCAGTTAAGTGCCTTGCATGGCAGCACGCTGACATGAGTGTGAATGAGTGAATGTGAGGTATCATTGTAACGCACTTTGTGCATCAGATGGAACAACACGGCAGAAATACAGACCATTTATGATGACTTAAGACAGCAGAAAGGAAAGTTGATGTTGTCTGTAAAGCCTCTATAGATTTGACATGAGGCATTTATTATTATTATTATTATTATTATTATTAGATATCACAGAATGAATGATGTCAAATGGTACAGAATTTGTAGTTTTGGGGAATTGGTTAATGTTGATACATTCATTTAAAACAATTTTTTTTGTGGGACTTTGGGACTCCTGCTGGATCAGGTGTATGTAAACTCAAAAGTGTCATGTTTGTGGGACAGAAACTAAAGACAGGATGAAGCAGTAGGAACCACCTCCCACCAGCAGGAGGCGTGATGATGTCACGATGTGTTCTGAGTGGGCTCCATCTGCTGTGTGCACAAACTGTTTTCAGTCTAAAAATTCCCTTCACACCAACGGAGGACGTCTTGATCCACGTGAGGCCACGATGACGCTGAGAACTCGCCAACACACTGTACGCATGTGTGATGAATCAGGGAGACACTTCTTCCTCCTGCTCCTCCATCTGACAGTGACTGAGGAGGAAACACCTCCTTCTGTGAGGGGGTGCCTCAGGGTGGAGGGAGGGATTAAAGGGAGAGAGAGCCATGGAAAAGTTGACTCTGCCTACTGTGTTCATTCAGTTCAGAGTCACCCAGATCTGCACACAGGACACTGAAATCAGACCGAGAACCGGACTCAACATTCCAAAGAACAAACTAAACCAGCCTGAGGAACCAGAACCAGACTGAACACCTAACCATTGTACTCATACTGTGAGGTGATTTCTGGAGAAGCTCTCTGAGCTCAGCCCCAAACAGGATCTTCTATCTCTACTGACCCAGTGTGAAACAGGGTTATTATCAAACTCTGATCCACCTGCTGTGTTTCTGCTGACAACCTTTGAGATCCATCATGGCTTCTATGCTTGGCATGCTCTTGGCTCTTGTCCTCTTGGTGACAGTGGATGCCTCCCCGGCTGTTTCTGCAGCCCTGCACTTTGATGCAGGACCTCAGCTGCAGGAAAAGGCATGTCCATCATGCTCTTTGACTCAGATAAGGAGGAACTCGCCAGCAGCAGGACAGGTGGACATGGTGGAGGCAGTAAAGCACCACATCCTCAACATGCTTCACTTGAATACCCGACCCAACCTGACGCACCCAGTTCCTCGTGCCGCGCTGCTCAATGCCATCAAGAAGCTGCACGTTGGACATGTGGCAGAAGACGGCAGTGTGGAAATCCAGAAAGATGAGCAGAGCACGAGCAGCCCAAAGCCAGCAGAACAAACATCTGAAATCATCACCTTTGCAGAACCAGGTGAGTTCAAAAGTCAGTCACCATCAGACTTCCTGTCTGAGAACACAACTCAATTAGTTTACTAAGTCTACTGGGCTTTGCAAAAGTTTTAGGGACACTAGAATTCTTTTTCAAATGTAGCTTTTTCCCCTCAGTGGGTCAAAATAAAAATCATATTTAAACTGCCCAAACATTCAAGATTTTTATGAAAGAAACTCAATTATGAAATTACATACATTAGTAAATAACTTGAGTGATTGCGTGAGTGATTATTAAAAAAACTGATTAAATACAGCCTGATTTTCTTATTACTTCTTAAAGCAACATTTATTTTCCAAACACTCCTGCACAGTCCTGTTTGTTCTTCTATTGAAACTTCTGTGTCCATGGAATGACAGTCCCTAACCCTAACCCTCAAGCGACCGAGTGGGGTCATTTACGACCCCAGCTGTATAATACTATGTGCCGTTTTAATATTATTAATCAGAAAAAAGTTTCCTCTCATGAATTTGTCTATCTACTTGTCCTACAACTGTTCATAGTTTTTTGCAGTGATCGGCCGATCGGTGTGATAAGGATGACGGAAACTTGTGTGGGGTCATTTATGA
>OMMV01178943.1:0-14937 GCA_900302635.1 Chatrabus melanurus
GGAGCGAGCTGGAAAAAATCAAACGTTTCCCGAAGCCCGTGGGGAGGAGGGCCACAACATCATGGCCACCAACAAAACTCAGCAAAGATTGTTCTTGCTGCGGCTTTAATTTCTGGATATTCGGCAGCGTTGCCACAACGGACCGAATAGCTTCGCTCGCAACTTTCTCCGCCGCCATTACTGAACTACAACTCACACTGGCGCACGACCTCAACGTCATCGCTCTCAGCCACTCCCTCTGTTCGCTGATTGGACTGACCAAAAATTGGTCGGAGAAAACGCAAGAATCTACCGAAAACCCAGACTGAGTACTGAAGGGAAATGAAAATTGAGCGGACGTACTTAGGAGGGCGGAGCCAGGCTAAGTTTAAACAGCATCATTTTAGAAATTTTATTATAAAGAAGCCTGAATTTCTTTTTTTTAGTTTGTCATAAAAAAAATTAAAACATGTAAAAACTCATGGGTGCCCTAACTTTTTTACATGGCGACTTTAAAAAAAAAAAAAAAAAAAAAATCTAAAGTCGTGCAACCCCTGGAGGCAAGCATGTCCTCACACATTAAAACTAAAAAATGTTCCAAATTACCCGTCTCTCTCTCCACTGCTGTCCCACTATGACTGTCCCTCGCCTCGCACACTTCATGGACTGTGCCTCCAGAGGCCTGCATGGAGCGTCTTCTCCTCCACACCTCCCCTCCCTCCTCCTCCTGCTGCTCCACCTCCCTATCGCCACTGCTGGCTCTTACTCCTGTAATTGAGAATACTCTAAGAGTTTTATGTGTAATGGAACAAGGACACAGATAAAAATGAATGGCATGAAACGCACAACAAAATCAACCAGGAGCACTGCAATAAATACTCAACTTAAAGATTATTCATCAATTACTGAGTACAACAATCATATTTTGAGACATTTTATTTTAAGATAGTCAAATCTTTTAAACAAAACCAATAAAATAGTCAAACAGCATTAGTTGGAAACCTTGTAGGGTTGAATTACCTTCAGGGATGCTGGTACTGCTGAGGCCGGTTGCTGCTCCTCGTCCGTTTGCTTCACTACTGGATGACTCCACCCCTTCCTCCTCTGCCTTTGGAGCCACTTCTTTTCTTGACTCTACCTCCTGATAAGAGAAGCAAGAGTTTGCAACTTCATGGCACAGAGATCCACTTTAGGCTTTAAACCAGATGCAGAGTTAAAAAAGATATATATATACAAGAAGTGCACATATCTGACTGTCCCATAACGAAAGATAAGTGGAAATCACTTTAGTTTTTGGCCAAATCAAAGTGAAATTAATGTTATAGATTGAATATTATCTGCCCTGCGATGGACTGGTGGCCTGTACAGGGTGTACCCCGCCTCTTGCCCAATGACTGCTGGGATAGGCTCCAGCCCCCGTGACCCTTAACTGGAATAAGCGGGTTCAGAAAATGAATAGATGAATGAATGCATATTATCTGTGATAAATACCAATAGACATAATTTATTTCTTTTTTGCATTACTTTGTAATTTTTCTGTTTGAAAAAGAGTTTCATGCATTTGAACAAAATCCCAGTATTATACGGATGTGGGAGCAAATAAAGACCTTTTATTTCTGGCCGTTTTTACTCACATATGGTTCAAGCAGTTGGCACATGTAACGTAAATCCTCGTCTGACACTCTGTATCGCTCACAGAGAATATAATCAGAAAAAGCCAACAGATCATTCCGGTCTTTAAATATTCCCTCTCCCCGAATAGAACCATTATATGCCCTATACTTCTAAATTCAGAAGTATATATTTTTTTTTAAATTAAATTTGTGGTATTTTAGGATTTCGTGGAGCTAATCTGGAATTATTTGCAGACTCGTGCTTCTTTACCGGTTGTTATGGTGGAGCAATATTTTAGAGAAGTGCATTTCCATCAAAATGAGGCCAAAACGAGTTTTACATGCATAAGTGGAAAATTACGACGAATGTTCAAAGTTTGGCATTAAAAATTCAAACTCCATTTAGCGCCAAAACTCCAAGCGCCATTTACTTTCATGATATTCAAGTTTATATATATATAAATAAATATTTTATGCAAAGACTTACTTTCAAAGGTGCATAATTTTAAACAATACATGACACAAAGTGCTAATATACCAAACCTGAAATACAGCAGCATAAAATCCGGAGGAATACATCCCAGAAACCCAAACCTTTTGTCATCTGAACTACACCCACTCACCTGAATGGGTGAAAGCTGACCACCAGCGAGTACAGAATTGCAGGATGGTTCCTCGCTTGTGACTGAGCTGCGGCTCTGCTGCTGGGAGGCACCGTCTCCCACAGAATCCATCGGCGCTCCCTGCACAACTGGAGCAGCTCCTGCAGCTGCCTCCATCTCTGAAGTTTGTGATGAGCTGGAACCGGCAGACGTGTCTGCAGTGACGGGTCCTGCCTCAACTGAAGTTCCAGCAACATCTCCGGGCACAGCTGCAGTCTCAGAAGCATCTGATGTTTCTGCAGCTACACCTTCGGCAGCACTAATTCCAGCCCACGTAGCTCCAGTTTCAGCCTCGACAGTCTCAGTTACAGGCAGAGCGCTGGCTGGAGAACCTGTGGGCTCATTTCCAGCTACAGTCTGCCCCTGTGGCTCTACTTTCAACCTGTCATGCGTAGCTACTCCTGTAGTGCTGGATAATTCTGAATTCTGCTGTTGTTCGTGTGGCTGCTCGCCGTGCTGTCCTGCTGTCTCCTCATCCTCATCCGAGTCTATGTGCAGCATGGCATTGAGCCGCGTGTCTGTAGGGAAGCTGGAGCGAAGTTTTGGTAAAGGCCCTGCCAGAGGTCGGTCCCCAGTACTCCTAGCAGCCTCAATGGCATCCAGGTAGTCATTCAATGACACCTGCCGGTGGGTGTGGCCTCCCACAGCAATAGGAGCCAGATCATCCTCTCCAATTTGTCCAGGTTCCCGCCACACACTGTCATCACCATAGTAACAAGCACCATTGACCAACAGGGAGCCCTCGTGTGAGCCCATAGGGGAGAGTCCACATGTGAGGCGTGATGATGAGGACGGGTGAGGAAGATCCTCATCATCAGAAGGACTGCCGGGGTCTCCGTTCATGGCGCTCCCCAGGATGACTGCGTCTGGGGAGGCTTCTGAGGAAAAGCATGGAAGGATAAGGAGTAGTGAAAAAACTTAGTAATGAGAGAAAGAAAAATGTTTCTGAACCAGTGAAGTGCTTTGCTGTGAATCAAAAGGCTTGTTACCCATCTACATTGCTCTAACAGATAACATACACACACCTTCCTGTCCGGTGGAGGTGATGTCCACTCTGAACACCAGCTGCCCGCTCACATGGTCCGTAGGGAGACGACGACAGAGGCTGTAGCTGACTGGGAGATCACTGGACACACATAATAAATATGTTTGTACTGACAAACAGCAGGTCTTTACCTGATATAGCCATGGGCCATCTTCCAGTTCCACAGTGTACTGCAGTTTGAAAGTGGCACGGTGCTGGAAGTGTAATATCAGCTTCCGAACGGGATCTCACATGGTTTGATATAATAATATTAAATATTGTCATCAAACAAACACATATGGCCACAGCTAGAGTACGAAAGGCAACCTAATGTGCAAAACATGCTTTGAAAGAGGAGGAAATACATCGAACATGGTTGCGCACCAACAGGAACCCCATCTACAGAAAGTCAGGTCTGGTCACATGCGCTGGTGCCTTGCGTCACCCCATCCTATTACAGAACAGTCTTGGGTCCTGGATGGCAACCACTCAGGCAGACGACCAGTCCATCCCCATCTCTAGAAAGTAACCATCTATCTACCACAGCTGGCTGTGGTGAAGCGTGAGTGACCCTTGGGCTTCTCCAGCGGCTGGGGTCCTTGAAACACTGAGGCACCTATGTGCTGGACCATGCACAGAGAAACACGCCACATGGCCAAAATGTCGTAGCTGACGCTCCCACACAATGGAAGTGATACTCCTGATCTGAGTTTCCCAAAGTAATCATTCATTTAACACAAAGCCATTCCAACGGTACCCAAGGATCCTCTGAAGTGATCTAGTACCAAAGACATCCAGTCTTTGCCTTTGGTCACTGGTTATCATCAATGTCGCACAACCATACAATAAGACAGGAAACACCATGACCCTAAATACGAAAGGGCAACATGGTGGCTCAGTGGTTAAGGCGCAGTCACACTATGATGTTTACCCCGGCGTGTGGTGAGCGCAGGGCAAAGTTGAGAAAATTGGCTAAACGTCAGCAAAACTCATGTTACCGGAGTTTGGTAGCGAACCTCAAATGCAGCACGGCGTTCCACAACATGGTGCTAGCAGAGGCGGGCGTTAGCCAGCGCTCCATTAGAACAAGCGGGACTTTTGCCAACGTGGCAACGTGCGGGAGAGGGGGTCAACACACCACTGTCCAGTGATTCTGAGCAGGAAGTGCAAAGCAGCACCCAAACGTTAGCCAGCATAGACGATCGCACCAGTAGCTTTGGCTAGCGGAGGCTAGTGGATGCTAACAGAGGCTAATTTGGTCGTAGCAGAGATTAACTTTCTCTAAGTCTCCAACATAGCCAGAGGTACGTCAGCAAATACCAAGGAATTTTAAACATGTTGAAAATTTTTGGACGTGGCCAACGTTCAACGGCGGAGGACGGCGGAGCCCAGCGGTGGCTAGCGGACACTGCCGTTTGCAAATACGTTCGTCTACGTTGGCCCAAATGTCTAGGTGTGACTGTGCCTTTAGCAGTCTTGCTTCACAGCAGGAATGTCTGAGGTTAGTTTCCACATAAAACAAGTTCCTTTTTGTGTGGAGTTTGCATGTTTTCACTGTGTCTGTGTGAATTTCCTCTAGGCACTCCAGTTTCCTCCCACCATAAAAAAAATAAATAAATAATGAAAAGGCACATGATGGTCATGCTCCTTTCTCTTCCCTTGACCATGATCCTTTCACTGCCTACTGCTCCTTGTGGTTGGATTGTGTCTAACTATAATTAGGATGGGTTCACTTTCATTGTATGTACAATGACAATAAAGGCCCTTTTTCAACTTGGACCTTTGTTCTCCTGCAAAGATATCAGTATCAGAAACACCTGAGTCCAGAGACCTAACTGACTCCATAAGCTCTTCCCAGCTGTCTCCCGATCTCAAAGGACAAGGACCCAGAGACAATGAACGGCACTGCCGAGATATGTGAATGCCTCTACAAGTTCAAAACTTTTACTGCATACAGATACACTTCTGATGGATGAATCTAGAAATTCAGTGAAAACCTGGATCTTGGTCTTGATACAGGACAATAGCAAACCCAGACACTCCTCACTCAGCTTCTCAAGCACTGCAATCAGGGTATCCACTTTATTCCGCAAATATTACAGCATTGTCTGTGAAGTCAAGGTCAGTAAACCTTTCCTTGCCAAGAAAGGCACTTAAGTTTCCTCACCTCCCACACTCTCTCCCGTGAACGCAGAAAAAGTGTGCAACTGTTACTTTTCATTCCAACTTCTACTTCCTTCCTTAACCCTAGAACACTAACGTTTAGTGAGTATATCATGTGACCACCCATGGCGTGGGTAGAAATCTCCCAACATTAGTGTTCTAGGGTTAATGAAACCTCTGAGTATATTATTCACGATCACGTAAAAACCTGTAGGCTACAACGACGTGCACCTCTGTGAGTAGGTGTGTGCACTCACTCAGCGGTCGGCCCCTCTAGAAGTCGCTGCACTGGGATGATCAGCTGGCCCAAGAGCCGCTTGATGATTGGTCGGCTCTTAGCAAACTTATCTTTCACCTCAATCTCCAACACGTCAGTCATCAGCGCCACAAATGTGTACTTCTACGGGAGAAAAAGTGAGTGTGGTTAGTGGGCTCAGTGACGAACAGAAGGAGCAAAAAGTTTTTTTCCTAGTGTTGTCCTACATAGAAACAGACTGTATTAGCTGGTGTATTTGGAAATGAAATATAGTCATACTATAATTTGAGCATTGTTTGTCTGTCGGAAAGTCCGTTCCCCTACACGTCCCAGTTTCCACCAAACTTGGTATGTGGATGAACGCAAACCCCAGAATTGCCATTAAAGCGTTAGTTATGGCAAAGGTCAAGGTCATTGGTGCCAAAGGTCAAAATTTTGATTTTTCACTCCGACTTGCACCAAACTTGGTGCCCATATGGAGGTGGATTGTGGAATTGCCCACGTGAAGTCGAATTTGCCAAAGGTCAAACAGTGGAGTCAAGGTCATGTCTGTGTCTGTTTGTTGGCCTGCTCCTCCCATGTTCTTTTGCTGATTTCTATGAACCAGAAATTGCTCTTGACAAATACATTTTGGCAAAGGTCACGATCAAGGAATGTGATTTTCATCCCGATTTGGACCAAATGTAGCACACACTTAGGTGGATTCCAGAACTGCCGTGGCAATGTCAGCCACTGGTCAGTCATTTGGATGAAGGTCAATGTCATTGGAGTCAAATGTCAGATTGCCATAAATGTCAATTATGTTCATCTATCATGATGTGTCTTTCTGCATGTGCACTATGGATTTGTGTATTCTGCTGTGCATGTGCAGACCTCGCCATGCCACACAGGGTTAGTAGTGTTCACGATGATGGACGATCGTCTCTCCTGGCCATGGTGGGTGAATTTGGGGAGGCCACTCCTCTTTCCAGGTTGGATGGACATCTTCAGGTAGGGGTCGGGGTTGAAAAACATTCCCTTCTTGAGACCCACTGCACGGATGTCTGGTGTGGGGAAAACACATTCATAAGTGTGTGTGTGTGGGTGTATTGTTTTTTTTCCCCCCAACATGAGTGCTTGTTGAAGCAGGAGTTTTAAAAATATTTTAAACAAGCATCATTGAGAATTGGAAATGTACACTGCACATCATTTTTTGCAAATACACATTCACCATATCAAGCAAGCAGACCCAGAAGGACCCCAATGCTCCCGCCGCTAATTTGAATGGAGAGAAAAGTTGATTCAAAATGGCTGCCATCTTGGCGGCCATTATGAAAGCACCCCAAAATGTTCCCTCCCCATGGGCGATGAGTTTAGTTTTGGTATCAAGTCTTTTTTGAAACATATGCAACTATTTCACTGTCCTGAATCAAGGTCCTTTGAGCATCAACGTCAACACAAAAGATGAGATGCAAAGCAACAGAACTTCCTGTTCTTTGGTACCTATATCACGTTTGTATCCCTGGCAGCCCTGGAGGAGTCGCATTAACAAGACGACACCCTTTTTCCTCAATACTGCATATTTAAAAGTCCCAAATCAAGGTCATTTTGAGGGTCAAGATCAAAACAAAATATGAGGTGCAAAATCACAGACCATCCCCAACACATATCTAACCATATTGCATTTGTAGCTGTAGCCATCTGGGAGGAGTCACATTAATGAGAGTTTGTTACGAACAGAACCCTATCCTACAGGTCCCGCAATGTTTTGCGGCGGGAGCTAAAACCATCACTACAGAGCTGAAAAGTAAGGTTTGTTTAATTCTAAAGAACAACACACTTTTAAGTAGGTACCAACTCACAATGGTCCGAAGGTCCTTTATAACATATAATGAAATCTATGATTATGTCTTTACTGGTGACAAGCTTGGCAAGTTGCTCATCTTCATGATCCATTTTTCATTTAATGATAATCGGAATAAATTTCAACACAGGTCTAGAAGAAAAAATGAGCCTGACCGAATGGTGCCACTGCAAACCAACTGAACTGCCTGGTTCCTGAAAGTTGCAGGTTTCCCGTTTGGCGTCACTTCCTTTTTGTTGAGGGATTCTGTGTCTTTCTGAAAATCCAAACAGTCCGTCAGATGAAGTACATTCCCACTTTTATTTAGCGATCTTAGTTAACCACAGGTCATGTTTGTCAGCCGTTTTAGAAATCACTAAACATTTTTTTGATTGTGGGGGAAAAAAAAGTTTTATTACGATAATTTGAGTATGGATGTGCCAGATTTGTTGTTTAAAAAAACTAATAATAATTTAATGCTAACAAGTTGAATGAGATTTGATTCATTTCTCTGACTGAACACCACAAGCAAACAGTAAGGGCTGCCAAAATGCTCGTCTGTTAATTAGCAGCACGCCCATTTTCAAATGGTTATATTATGATGTACATCATGGCTAGGTTCTGTAACATCATGCCAAATATGAAGCAAAGCCACTGAGCATTTGATAAGATCCAGTGTTCCAGCCAGGATTTCAAACGGGCAGGGTGCTAGGATTGTGACGAGGGCACACATGCGCATGAATCCATCCAGACAGGGCACATAGTTAAGCAAATACAAATAAATACTAGTAATTTGTTGTTATACAGTACAGACTACAAATAGAAATACACTCATCTGAGACATTTTTTCATCTTGAAGCAGCTGCAACTACTTATTTATGTGTTCCTTATAAAGACAACAATAAAGTGTGAATATGTTACTGCGGACATACACATTTTTTCTGATTTGATCAACTGAACACAAGCTATTCATAACTTAGAAGTTCCCAACTTGGGTTTTCTGAGTTTACCTTCTTAATGAACGCAGCATGCGTGACTACGTCAACAAGTAAACACAAGACGTGATTGATTGACACGACAACGGCTGAAATTGTGGTGAAACTGTGTGGAAATGGAGAAGCCAGATGTGACGTTGGGTATTTTAGAAGGTGGACAGTGATTACTCTGAAGGATTTTTTGAAAAAAAAACAAAACGGGGAGTTAAGCTGGATTGGTCACATAACCAAAACTGGCGTCTGTGATTGGCTAAAGGTGCATCCACACTCTGACGATTAGCCCCGTGCAGATAGGCGTAACCGAGCAGAGCGGCATATGCCGTCGCTGCGCGCTGCTCAGCTGGATATGCCCAACGGCGCTCGGCTTCAGTGTGCCGCGGTCAAAGTGACGTATATTCGTCACAGCGCGTCGAGCCCGACAACGCGGCGTCGAGCCCGACACAGAAGACAAACTGCAGAAGCTGGTTATTTGTCAGCATCTTAACAAACATGGCAACTCTAGCAGCCAGAACAGAAAGATGTTGACGTAGAAAACTCCGCCGCCTCAGTGGCAAGCCGCTGTAAATTCTGCGCATCCATAATTGCAAAATGACGTAAAGTTTGCGTTCGGTGTGAAAGGCCCTGAAGTCTGCTCTACCAGTTACCACGGTACAAAGAAAATCCATACTGCGTTCATACTGCCCACCTCTACTTCAGCTGTCTCCGCCTCATTTCTGCACGGCAGGCAGAGAATGATCGTTGCGTACGCAGGTATATTTTGTGCTGGGACTGGACATATCGTTGGATTTATTTATTTTTTTTAACAGGGCAGGGCGCTATAAAATCAGGGCATGGCGCGCATGAAAAAGATGTAGCTGGAACACTGAGATCTAGCTCCAGACAGACGGCTGGACAGACAGGCAGCCATCAGCAACACATGAGCAGTTCAAGTACCTCCCATATGAACCGCGGTCACGGGCGGAATTTGGAATCGCCTCTATTAAACCCCTAGTTTTGACCCAATATCCCGTGAGCAATCGCTCTCTTCAAGGATTCGCCGTCCTTGGAAAAATGACAGGCATGCCTTTTTCAAGCCGTACCCGTCTTGCCCTGCACCATTAATCCGAGGTGTCCAGGGACATTTACAGACGGCTCATCCTGCCAAGTCCCTTCCCCCTCCCTCGGAGCGGCGAGGCCAATTGTTGCTGCTCCCATTGCACCAGCCATACTCGGATCTGGCAGGACCGGGAATCAAACCCCGGTCCTCGGTGGGCAACTGCGCCAAACTAAAAGCTTGATGCTTAGACTGCTGCGCCACTGCGGCGCTCAAATTATGCAACTTTTAAAGAATTAAGAATATATTCAATAATATTTCTCAAGGAAACACAAAATTTGACATTTGAATCACAAATTTAAAAAAGGATCCCTGAACTAGACCAACACTACATCGTTCCGGTGAATTCCTCCTCTCACCCGATAAGGTGAAGCTGACCAGTTTCCGACAGTGCTCAGTCCCTGATTGGTCCTCCAAGTGGCCTTCACTACCCACCTGTCAAGAAATCAAACAATAGGTAAGTCATTTGAGTGAATTTTTTCACTCAAAAGTTTGATAAAAATTCATTACAAGGAAACATCCAGGCAGAAGGAAAAAAAGTAAACTTGACAACTTTCCTTTTACTGATTCAACATCTCTTTGCCTGAATTTGTGCTGCCAAGGGCCCAGCTGCTTCCTTCCTGTGACTCTGCATTCAAACCTGCCTCCTCTAAATTTGTTTTCAGCTTCCATCTTAGCCAAGTTGGGCACACACAGAGTTCACATTATGACACCCAGAGAATTCCTGAGGCAAGTAGTGTGGCTGACCTAGCTACATGTGATGAACTGAAGTTGAATTGTGAGAAAAAAGAAAAAAAAAACTCAGAGAGGAAAAAAAAAAGCGCTGAAATTCTGTACAGAACTGGACCCTGATAACATTTAATCATTGTGTGGAGGATCTGTATCCGATAATCTGATCACTGGTCTCTGGAAGCCAATCAGATAGCAGGATTAGAGATCTGATGGAGAGACACACACGACAACTGGGAGAGGAACCCAACAACAACAAAACAAAAAAGAACACAGGAAAAATAAAAGAATGCAGAGCAAGAAAATAAGGCAGTAAGTAAAAAGAATACGCACCTGGACTCCAGGGTTTTTGACGGTGATACAAGGTGTTGTTGCTCTTAATGCTCCACTCACACCATGATAGTATTTAAAACAGACCTTGGTCTCTGCTGTGGAGACAAAACACACACACACACAAAAATCCAGAATTTACCTTTGGAAATAATGTGACAATAATGGAAATTAACACCTATCATTGACTTTGAATAGTAATGAAAACACAAAGGTCTAGACATTACAAATCCCCTTTTAAGCTGCTGATGAGTTAATAATAATACAAGAGTTGATAATACTGATTTGGCCCAAGATCAAAGTTAAGTAGAGCAGCACCTATTACATCCCACACTTCTGTCAAAGTCCATCTGAATCACCATAATCTCAGCCACATGCACAGCAGGCCAACGTTCCATTTTTCTGCCTGAATTTTAAAGTGATGTGATAGCATCAGTGGGAGACATTAAGGGTTTTTGCCCACTGGCCTAGGGGGTCAAAAACTTCAGTGGCCCACCTTCACATTTACTAGCCCACTCCAGATTTCACTGCTACCATGTAACAAAATGCTTGAGAAATCTTGATTCCTTTTTCTTGAACCTTGAACACAGCACACATGTATGTTCATTCAATCGATCTAAACAGAACAAGAAAACTGAAAACTTTCCAACATAACCGCACATTGTAAAATTTCACAAATAAAAACTGCTTGTAACTTTGGAAATGATTGGCTCTTGTACCACTATTAGTTTGTGATGTTTTCACAAAAAAATGTTAGCTGGATTTTAAACTGTTTTCAAAGCAGGCAAAAAGCACTCGGGCCTAGATTTTATAATAAGTTATTTAACTTCAGAAAAACAAAGAGTGTATTCCAGCTCAAAAAATCGTTAGCGAGCCAGTGGGAATGTTGACGCATGGATGTGAATAACTTTTTACCCTTCGCAGGTCAGTAGACATATAGTAAAACTTATGCAAGCAGTTGATTTCTCTGTTGGCTCAACAAGCCATTGAATTATGCGATTCTGTGCATTGTTTTGGCTCAAAGGCCAAAACAATGCTTTGGAGCCATCAAGTCAAGTCTGGAAGCATGCGCTGGACTTTGCTGCATCCATGACACCATAGAACCATCTTGGGTCCTGGATGGCAACCACCCAGGAAGACAACTGGTCCATCCCACCTCTCGAAAGTAACCATCTATCTGCCGCAGCCAGGTGAACCGTGGGAGTCCCCTTGGCCTTTTCCAGCCGCTGGGGTCCTCAACACTCAGGCACCTATGTGTTGGATCATGCATAAAGAAATGCACCACATGACCAAAATGTCGATGCTGACGCTCCCTCACAATGCATGTGATACTCCTCACCTTAGTCTCCCTAAATAATAGCTCGTTTGACACAACGTCATTCCAGCAGTACCCAAGGATCCTCCAAAGAGACCAGTTACCAAAGACATCTAGTCGTCGCCTTTGGTCACTGGTTAGTTTCACAACCATACAGTAAAACAGGAAGCACCAGGACCTAAATACTTGGACCTTCGTTCTGCCGAGATAACTGAATGTCTCTACAAGTTCAACACTTTCACCGCATAGAGATACACTTCTGATGGCCAAGTCCAGGAAGTCATTAAAAGCCTGTATCTTAGTCTTGATCCAGGACAATTGCAAACCCAGGCACTCCGATTCCTCACTTAGCTTCTCAAGTGCTGTAATCAAGGTATCCATTGATTCTGCAAAAATCACATCATCTGCAAAGTCAAGGTCACTAAACCTTTCCTCGCCAACAAAAGCACCAAAGTCACTGGTTTCCACAACCGTACCCAACACCCAGCCCATGCAAGCATTGAACAGTGGAGGAGCCAGAACACATCCCTCATGAACACCAGTCTTCACTGGGAAAAACTTCAGAGTTTCTGCCCCTGCTCCGTACAGCACTCACAGTAACTGTGGAAAGATTGGCTATGATGTATTGGCTATTGGAGCCGTCAAGCAAATATTAATGTTTACCCTTAACAGTGACCACATTTATTTAACAACTGTCGAAAAAAAAACTGTATGCTGTATAAAATATCATAACTTTTTGAGTAACCCACGTAACAGAAAAAGTGAAGGAAAAATATAGCCTCCTTGGCAGAGGTTACTGTGCAACAAAATATCTTCATTACCTCTAATAACACTGGTTGTGAACTCAAAAAGACGGGTACAACCTACACTGCTTCTTTGCTTTGTGCGATTCTTTTGGATGCTCCCATTTTGTTTTGTTTTGGGTTTTTCTTGTTGTTGGTTGTTTGTTTTTGGTTTTTTTGGCTAGGGGTCGGCACAGCGCATCTGGTATGGATCCACATCTTGATTTGACACAAGTTTTGTATCGGATGTCCTTCCTGATGCATCTCACAGGAGGGCTTTGAACCCCGGACCGTTTTGTTGCTTCCTTGCTTTAATGTAGGTTATGCACTTAACTGTATAAATGCTAAGTCGCTCTGAACAAGCCTGATCCTGTCAGATCTCAGAAGTGAAGAAAAGTAGGTCCTGATTAATACTTGGCTGGAAGACCTGTTGGGAACATCAGGAGCTGTGAGCATATTTCTCCAAGAAGAACTGGAGATACATCAGGAAAGGCTTCCAGCATAAACGTTGTGCCAAATCCCAATGCGAATCTGTACTCAATCCCCTGTGGTGACCCCGAGCAACCGAGGCCAGCCGAAAGCAAAAAAAAAAAAAAATTCTACACATAAGAGTGTAAAATTCTACATAACTATGTAAATAACATATTGGAATACGGAGGGCCCATGAATTCTACTCACCATCCATGAAGTAGGGTCTTGGCTCCAGCCTCCAAATGATCTGTCCTCTCTGGGTGCCATTCACACCACGATTCTTGGAATCCCACACGTTGGCCACACATGTCTCATCTGCCAAAAATGACATTTGACATATTTCTTAAATTTTGAGTAACCCACACTGAGCAAAAAAAAAAAAAAAAAAAACCTCAAAGAGCATTCCAACAAAGCTCAACTGGTGTCTTGTCAAAAGCAACGTGACCTCTTGGTATGACCCAAGATGACCTCTGATCACCGGTAGCATTAATTGGCAAGTCAAGAAAAAATCATCATAATTCTTCATATGACAACGTTCGAGGACTGAGTCACAACTTTGTGACAAATGTGTGAAAAAATTATTTCATAATAAAAAAATTGTATTTTTTAGTGTTTTTGGTTGTTTCTAATGATAAAAATACTTGCTGTTTCAGATTTTAGCACCTAGAAGTGTCTAAATATGATCCTAGTGCTTGTTTTTTTAAGTTAAACCCTAAAAATACCCTCAAAATAGGCGTGTTTCGGTGACAATTTTTTTCCAATGTGTGATTTCTTCATGCACTGCACAAGTGAATACAGGTTCTGGGATGTAACATAAGCTTTATTCCCAGTTTATATGTTGTGCTCTTTTGTAAAAACATGAATTTTAAGCTTTTCAGGCAGCAGTGACTTCATCCTTCATGATTATTTGCCCAAAGGTTGAGTGACAATTTTGTTGAAAATATTTTGTTTTAGGTAAGACCCGTATATATATTTTACTATGGTGGTGGTGTTTTCAAAGCTGTGTTCATAAATTTGGTACCAAAATAATCAGTGGATCCTATACAATTTATTGATACCTTACAATAAGTAATATCTCACTCTAGTTAAGTACAATTCACAAATGACTCAACCCACACCCCTTAAATTTAAGACGTGTGAAAAAATTATATGATGTTGCAAAAAAAAAAAAACATTCCTTCAATTTTAAAGCTAGATTTCTAAAACTTTACCAGATTATACCTATTAATATAGGTTACATTAAGGTAACACAAATTTAATTATGTGAATGACCAGAAAAAAATGGGAATATTTTTTGCAACAGATTTTTATGATTTCCAAAGCGGTTTTTACCAAGATTATTAAGCATTTCTTCCAGTTCAGCATGATATGTGTCCTATTGGTACATTTTGGAGATAAAGAGACCTAATTAAGCCTAATTAAGCAAATAAATAATAAATCCAACGGGGCATAGCAAAAAGCGATGAAGGGGTATCAACTGCTGCAGAAATAGTAAATATTATTAGAGCCGAAGTAAAGGAGGTCACTCAGAAGTTCTCTTTCTTCATAGTGGAAGAATTTGGTAGCTTTGAAAGGCAAGAAGTCTCAGAAGAATACCCTCTACCTGGAATTCTTAGTGTTCACAGTCTTAGACTACACAAGGGAGGAATTCTTGCCAAAGAACTTTCGTGCATGGAGTGCCTAGCCTCATCATTGTGTCAAAC
>OMMV01178948.1:0-10166 GCA_900302635.1 Chatrabus melanurus
CGCTTTCCCGAGTTTACCGTGATCATGAACGCAGCATCAGTCACTGTGTGCGTGAGTGAGCTGACGTGACAGACGTGAAAGTGAACGATCACATATCATGATCATGTGTGTGATGTGATGTGTGATCATATCATGATCACACATCACATATATAAAGAAATATTCTTAATTATGCCGTGTTAAAATACGGGACTGGAGTACAGCGGACGCTTTTTGATTGCGTCACTGTTTGCATATGTGATCACACGACGTGATGACGTATCGCCAGCAAGGGTTTTGCCTTTGGCGCGTTTGATCACTTGGTAGTGTGACCGAGGCCGTCTGCTTGTGGATTTTGCCCCCTGTGGAGAAAAGTCTCGATCACCTAAGTCTGGTTCGTTTAGTCTTTGAGTGTGACCGCACCCTAAGATAAAATTCTTTCCAGAGGATGGTGTGGACTTGTGACTGTATTATTGCAGTATTAGAACATAACTGCTGTTAAACAATCAGAAAATAACAGTTTATTTCTGTGATTTTAGTCCATTTCTGCACAGAAGCACTCTCTCTCTCACGGGACACCTTCTCCCTCACTCTCTTTTTCTTTCATGGCTAAATTCACATAAAATCCTTTCCAGTAGGTTGTTTGGAGGTATGACCATGTTACTTAAGTTTTACTGCGAAATTATCAGAAAGTAATACAGAAATTGAATATTTTTTTTTGCATATTCACAGTGTAACTTTTTTACATATTCAGCCAAGATGAGTGCACTGAAAATATCCTAATCTGGCAACTCTTTAACACTGAACCAGATATTTAAAGGTGTCATATTATACACCAAGCCAATAAAGGTCACCACATGTCTTTGGCATCTCTTCATCAGAACATGTGGGCGTGTCTTACAGAGCAAGCAGGACCTCCTTGTGGTATATGGACTTCTGGAATATATGCTATGAATGCTTCAAGAATCAATTTTGCTTGAACAGGGAAGCTTCTGGACAGACATCAAATTGTGTGAATTTCCAACTGTAAAAGTTGCTAAAACAAATTTTGCACAATAATTAAATCAGAAAACCTACACTGCAATTATTAGGGAGGGTCAATGGAACCATCTATATGTTTATCCTTGATCCCAATTAAAGTATTTATCAAAATATGTTCACAGCCACTCAGGCGCAAACATCAATAGATCATGCAGTGTATGGTTGCCATAGCAACTCTACAAAATTTGCATATTAATTAGATCATTGGGTCAGTGAGTACAATCAAAGGTGTTGATTAGCACTCCAGTGAGTACCATTCTAGTTAAACAGATGCGCTGTTGCTAAAAAAAATGTGCAGCTTCATCTTCTCTTTTAATCAATTTTTTTGGCAAGCCAGCACCCCCAGATACCCGTCTGTCTGACATTATTGACCTGGTCCTGCTGAAGCACTTCGAACCAAAATGGGAAAATAAGATGGCTAGTGGATGGATGAATTGTCACTGAGCAGCAAAGGCGATCGATATAAGCAGCACGAAATGAATGCCTCCTCATCCCCCAGAAGCAGTCGAGGTGATGCAACACATGGCTCATCAACACACAATCTGCATACAGTCACCCCAACACTGAGAGCTGCTCCTCAGATTATGCACCACTTTGTACTTCAAGAATTTTCTCTTAAAGTCTGTCGAGTTATTCTGACCTCCAACTACTCGTAGAGGGTAGAATAAGAAAAAAATGTCAACACTGCTGTAGGTCTGTGATGGAGTGAGTGCTCTGGTGTATTGAGGTCAAGAAAATCTATGCGATGGCAGGATTTGTGTGTAGGCGGAGAGAGATGGTGCCCAGCACTGAGACTCGACCTTGTAAACAAATCGGGAGCTGAAGGGCAGATTTGCAGGGACATTCATTTAGATATTCAGACAAGCGTGAATGGATTTTAAGTCAGAGTCCTGTTCCATTATGGGATAGCCTTAGTTATTAAGCTCAGCAACGAGATGAATTAGTAAAGCGAGAGAGGGAGCCCTTAGTGATAATTCTCGTGGAATTCTATGACTGTGCATGTAGAAATTGTCATGTTATAAGACATGGGTTAGGGTTAGGACTGGGAGACTTCTCCATAAGACAAAGACAAAGTAGGCTGTTGTCAGGGAACGCCAGCTATGACATTTTGGCCATGCGGCACACTTCGCTGGGCACTATCCAGCACACAGGTGCCTCAGTGTTGAGGACCCCAGCAACTGAAAAAGGCCAAAAGGACGCCCACTTTTCACCTGGCTGTGGCAGATAGATGGCTACTTCCCAGAGGTGGAGATGGACTGGTTGTCTGCCTGGGTGGTCGTCATCCTGGACCCAAGGTGGTTCCATGGTGTGGTGGATGTTTGTGCTCTGTGTCATTCCCAAACAGTTTCTGGGAGACAGATGGCAACAGGTCAGATCGGGTCTGGGAGCATGCGTTGGTGCCGAGTGTCACCACATCCACCACACTACAGAACCGCCCTGGATGGCAACCACCCACGCAGGCAATCCGTCCATCCCCACCTCCTGAAAATACCCATCTATCTGCCAGTAACCAGAAGCTATGCAGTAGTCCTCTTGGCCTTTTTGAAATTGCTGGGGTCTTTAATAATGAGGCACCTGCACGCTGTATTGTACACAACAAAACATACCACATGGCCATAATGTTGTTCCTGATGTTCCCTCACAATGCAAATCGTACATCTCATCCCGAGTCTCCCCAAGTAACCATTCTTTTGACACAAAGCCATTCGAGCAGTACCCATGGATCCTCCAAAGAGACTGTGTACGAAGGACACCTAGTCATCACCTTGGGTCAGTGGTTAGCATCCAGGTCTCACTACCATACAGTAAGACAGGAAGCACCAGGACCCTAAAGATGTGGAAATTCGTTGCCATGCGAAGATATTGTCATCGCCAAGCACCTCTGTCCAGTGACATCGTGACTCTATAAAATCTTCCTAGGCATCTCTTGATCTCCAAGGCCATGGAGTGATTACTGACTTCCTTAAGTGACTTTGTGGATGGCAATGCCCCGTCTTTAAAAATAAAAAGGGCAGGGAAAGCAGCTGCTCCTTTGCATTGAAGCAACAAGTACAGAAACAGGTTGTTTCGTTGTGTTCAGAGTTTTGGACTTTTTCAGTTTGCCGTAACAGGTGTGAAAGTTTCCCTGGAATTTTGTCCAGAACAAATGGTGTACTTTTGGTTCAACCTGAAGAGGTGATCTCTGTCTGGCTCTAATTAAACCGTGGTGCAGTTTGTTTAAAGTGTGACATTTTTGTAGATGACTTGGACTTTCGGACCAATTACAGGAAGTTTCAGCGAAGTCGAATGTTGTCACTCTCCTTATTGGTCAGGTCATGTCTGGAAGGACACACTGGTGTTGCCACATCCACCACACCATGGAACCAGCCTCAGGCAACCACCCAGGCAGGCAACCGGTCCATCCTCACCTCTCAAAAGTAATAGTCCATGAGCCCGGAGGGGCTACCATGCACCTCCCCCAGGAACCCATCATGAGTGGTATCATTTTATTTGGTGGGTAATCCCGATTGAGAATCGCGACGTTGAGACTTGATATCCTGGGATGGACGCTGGTTACAGCTGTTTTTCCAAATGGCCAATGCAAAATCGGCAAAATTAAATTTTCTTAATATCTCAGCTTATAGACAACATACAGAGAAAACAATGGCAAAATATTTGGTGGCCATCTTAGATTTTGTCAAAACAGTCCTGAAAATGTTGGATTTAGCATTCATTGTGGCTTTTAATGAATTCCTTGAACTCAAAAACATAGGTATCGATACCAGATTCATATCTGTATGTTGTTTATGAGCTGAGATATGAAGAAAATTACGTTTTGCAGATTTCGCGTCGGCCATTTTGGAAAACAGCTGTAACCAGAGCCCATCGCAGGATATCAAGCGTCAACATCGCCATTCTCAATCGGGGTGATCCACCAAATAAAATGATACCACTCATGACGGGTTCTGAGGGGGTGCACGGTAACCCCTCTGGGCTCATGGACCATGACAATCCATCTGTCATAGCCAGGTCAAATGTGGGTGTGTCCTTGTCCTAAATACTGAGACACCTTCAACCCGGATAAGGCCAAAATTATTGGTCTCTCCAAAACAGAATTGCCATGACTTCCTGGATAATTTGTACTCCCCGACACCTTCCCTGTGGGCAAATTGGAACAAGTCTCACATAATGCATGTGGAGTTCCCGCTGCTGGTTGTAATACCATTATAATACTATGAAAAGCAATGAAATAAACAGAAATGATGCTGCATACAGTCTCCTCAAACCAATAAATTGTAAGAATATGGAGCTGCAGCTCATGTCAGAGAACATGACTGCACGTCTGTTTCAAAATGTTTGGGTGGACTTGCAAATTTGCAATCAAAAACCAAACAAAAGACAGTGAAAACTGTCTTTTTGTCTTGCAATTTTGACTTCTTCTGAAGTGTACATGAGCCTTTGCAGTGCTTCCACCACACACCCTGCGCGGCCTGTTGGGGGTTTCATCCAATTACAGTCACCCAGAGGTGAGCTCTGGTTCTCAAGCTGCTGTTTGATATGTCACAGGCAGAAAATAGAGAGACGGGGACATAAAAGAGAGATGAGAGCACCGCTGGGAATGACATTACACACTATTACACCGACAGCTCTGCGAAGCAAAGCGCTCTCCAGCGTTGCTCTGCTAGTTCATCAGGCTATGGTGGCAGGCTATGAGCTATAATTGGAACAGACCTTTGCGATGACAACAGGCTATCGCATCAGTGTCTGCTAAACACTGGTGTCAACATGCCAAAGGAGCTGTCTAACAGGGAATTCCTGCAACTGAACTGATGATTACTCCTTTATGCAGGAGCATGTAATAGCAAAGGCACAAGCTAGACATTTGCCGCCGCTTCTGTATTTGCTAGCGTTTGGCTACAAAGGTGAAATTTGAAAGCTACAGTGTGTAAGATTTAGGGGTGTTTATTAGAAGAAATGGAATGTAGCATTCATAGCCTAGAATGAGCCCTTCATATCTACATGGGGGCGGGCCCTCTCATGGAGGCCGCCATGTTGCAGGGCCATGTAGATACAGTAGCCGAAAAGGGACATGCTTACGCCGCCTTTCGCATTTTGCAGTGTGGCCAGAAGACTGAAGGAAAAAGTAGAGGAATCAGTCATTGCTCCCTTATACCTCATTGTTTTTTCAAATGGAGGATCATACATATTGTTTATCACAAGAGAAGGCAAGGGAGCATGAATCCCTGTCGCCAAAGAAGCAAAAAGGTGAAGGGAAAGAATATTGTGACTGGTGACAGCATAATGCAATCTGCAACCTCACCACTAGATGACACTAAATCCTACACACTGCAGCTTTGAAGGAATTATAGCACATTAACCCTTTCAGTACTAACGGGACACGTGTCCCAAAATTTTTTCCATGTATCCTATTGGGACATAAGCTTCCCAAAAGTGGATGTATTTGGACCTATTCTGTATTATAGGAGCACCTCTTTTATGCTTGCAGAGCACTTTGACCCCAGGGCATTATGGGTAATGATATTTTTGATCACAAAATTGACATTTATACCCAATAGATAACTCTAATTTGAAGTACTGTATTCAGTATTGAAAGGGTTAATGCTAGTTATGCCCAGATAAGACGTGGATAAACACAGAGTAATATGGATTTGGGACAAGGCTACAAGAAATGAGTGAACTCCTTAATTATGATCACGCCTTCCTTCCTGTGTTCGTCCAAACAGGTTTTGAATCTTCTGAGACATACACTTAGTAATGCCAGTGATTGTTGCACCAAACTGACATCTCTTTACATTTTGTAAAGTCTTGATTTATGTCTGTTTTTTCTGCATAATGAGCAGGTAGCCCAGTGGGATAAGGAGTTGGGCTGCCTGTGTTCGATTCTTGGTCAAGCCACCTGTCTGTGTTCTTGGACAGGACACTTCATCTGCTTTGTCTCAGTCCACCCACCTGTACATGGGTACTAGCCTTGGCTGGGGAAGCAACCTTCGTCAGACTGGCGTCCCATCCAGGGGCAGTTGTAGACGCTTGTCGACTTCATGCTCCAGAATTTGGAGATAAGCACCGCACCAATGGGCCTCAGGGCCTAGAGAACTTACTACTTCTCTTCTGTACAATAGGTATTTTAAGTACAATATTTCTTCTGCAACACTAAGCTCAAACCATTTAAAGGTACTTTGAATGCATGTGGCGTAAAGTTTAAAGAAGCGGGCTTGTGACCAGAAGGCTATAGGTTCTATTCCCAGATCAAACAGGAAAATCACCAGGGCGCCATTGAGTAAGGTCCTTAATCCCCAAGTTGTTCCCAGGGTGCAGTTGAGCGCCTTGCATGACAGCAGCGTGACATTGGTGCTCGAGTTTGTGGGTGAATGTGATGCGTCACTGTAAAGCGCTTTAAACTTCTGCATCAGATGAAAAAGCTCCTTCTAACTGCAGTCCATTTCCGTAATGCCACCTATTCTACATTCGGCACAGTCTCCAGGTTTCATAGAAACCCATTTGCTCTATCTTACAACAAGCAATGTGCGTGCTAGTGCACATTCCTGAACCGTCCAGCAGGTGGCAGTATTTACCAGGTGGACGAACAGCACATGATGTGTTCCTTTTCATTTGGACTCTATTCGAATTATGGGTGATTCAAAGGTTTCAAAACATTTCAAAGCAGTGTTTCATCACTACTTTGAAGTAGCAACGTAAACTTTTGGCTCCATCCCCAGCCACACATTCTATCCATTCTTTCATTCTGGCTTTACGTTCCCGTTCTGTTGCATATATTGTCCTGCATGTCCTGATGTAGACACATCTATGGGATATTGCATAGGCGAAACAAAGTTGCTTTTGCGATTGATCTGTTGCATCAAAGTTCACCATGAACTAATCAGTTCATTCTCAGTTCATTTACGTTCAGTTCAAAAGCACAAGCAGGTAAAAACATGCAGGTAATCAAAACAGCTGCTAATTCCCATATACTTCCTTGCACCAAACTGCTTTATCCATTCCCCTTTTTAAAATGTCATTTATCCTTTTGTTTATTTGGTCTCACTCACGTTGGTCAGCTTTGGATGGTGAGGTGTGGTTGAGTCTCTCCAATGAGTCACTGCTGCCTTCCTCCAGGATGTAGTCAAAGTTCAGGATGAACATCATAACCACGCCCTCTTCGTTCTTCACAGGAATGATATGGGTGGCGCACTGGAAGTTCGAACCTGACCAAAGAGGAATTAAATCACAGTTAGTGAATGGGAGAAAACTACATTGTGTTTGATGGACTGGTATAATCCCAAATGTAAGAGTCCCCATCAATCTAAGGTGTATACTTGCCTGGTTTAAAATTCATAATTACTTTCAAAATGGAATGACATGCAAAACCAAAATTCCAAAAGTATAGGAAAGGTTCAAAATGACATAACCCGAGCCAAGTACACTTTGACTCAACCTCTGGAGTTCTCTGTTAAGGCTGTGACATTCAAACACTTTATTCCAGATAAAAATAAATGTACATAATAGTCTGGTAGAGAAAAGTGAAGAAATCTATGAAGACAAAAGTCCCTGGAGCTGAATGATTCCATGCACATGTACAGCATAGTTCCATGAGGCGGAATACAGTGAAAGTCTGCATTCAGTTTAACGGAACACTCCTTTATAATTATTCAACCCTTCCAAAAATCTGACTATTCAGTCCCGTGACACCTATTTTGAAATAGTACATGTCCACCTTTACTGTTTCAAAACAAAAAACAATATGACGGGACTGAACCATATGATTCGGTGCCGTTACTTTGCAATGAAAGTGTCATTTCGTGTCAAAACCCTGAAAGGTTTGGAACAAGGGTTATACCCTGTAGAAACCAGCCTCCCTCAAAATATGTTCGACCCACAAGCTCAGGCGTGGGCAACAGTGCGCCATGAAGGACCCAAGACAGTGCACGTTTTCCTTGCAGCCACTCACCTCAGCAGGTAGTTTAAATGATGAGCTCCTCACACCCAACATAAAGTCCTCATCAGTAGCAAGGAAAACCTGCACCATCATGGCCCTTCGTGATCATAAATCCATTATAGAACACCATGTTGGAATTCCCTCACCAGGGGCCAAGTTGTAGTTGCATTTCCTAATCACTTGGTGGCATCATAATATTAACGTTTAATCTGGCAACTATCCGAGCAAGCTGTGCGGGATGCGTGGCTACGGTACAGCAACATTCTGAAAATAACTTTCGTTTGGAAACATTGCGGGAAAAAAGCTAAAAGTCCTGATTTTAGTCATTCAGGCATTAACACGTTCTTGAGAATTTCGACAGAATGAAAGTTTCATGACTGAATACGAAGCTTCAGACACAGTTTACAGCTGATATAAACCAACACAGAAAGCATGGAACCCAGACACCAACCCTTAAATATTTACAAACCCAACATTACTGGTGCCTATGTTGGATTTTAGCAGCAAATTTCTTACTGAAAATTCAAGTTCAATTCAAAGTGAGTCAATATGTATACATTGCAACACTTATATATATATATATATATATATATATACATACATATCTCAAAGCAGCCATTAATTAATGCATTTATATATAACATGTAATCACAGAGTGATGAATTTACCCCAGACTATATAATATCTGTTTAAAAATCATATATGAGCCACAATTTTGAGAATTTATCACCATTTGAATAACTGTGTCTACTGGGAGAGAGAGATCAAAAAGAATTGCAATCATTAGTTAAACTTCAATTATTAGTTACTGGTGTCTCTGCTGTGGGAGGGAATGTTAATGCCTCAAAGCTAAATGTTCTGAACTTAAAGAACTGCTTGTGGATGGAGCTGAGTTTCATCAGTGCTTATCTGCTGTTGGATGTCTTTTTTTTTAAACATTATTAAGCCATCTCCAGATTAAATAATAGCAATCAGCAAAATATGTCCAAAAGTAGTCGGGATATGCACCCTAGATTTAATCACCAGTGACAGCCCGGGCTGTCAGGATTTGCTAAATGAGATGTTCACACGCTGTGATCAGGGATTTTTGTGTCGGAAATGAAACCTTTATGAAGTTTTAAATAATGAACACCTCTGGAAGATGCTCTCCCGCATATTAAGCTCTAAGTCCTGCTGTCACCAGGATGCTATTAATAGCTCACCTTGCAGGCACAAAGCCGACAGCGTTTCTTTTCTGGGAAACCACAGAAACAGCGTGCACACTCAAGCGCAGTTCTGATGTGTCTGCATGCAAATATTCTCATGCAAAAATGTCTACACAGACACTACATACACAAAATATTTGTGGTATTTCTGTCTTCTTTTCACCATTTTCCTCATTCTGAATAACTGGGCTGGATTGGATTGTGCAGAAATATTCAAACTCACTCCCTTCGGCAGAATGGGGTTTGATTTATGTATCGGTGAGCTCTGATTCTGCTACGCTAAGCAGTAAGCTGCCCTAATAGTGCATCAGTGTCACAATTGGCGGCCGGAGCCATTCATTTTGTCAGGAGGAACCAGAGCTATAAACCCCATCTCACCTCATCTGTCTTCAGTGTGACAATATGCACAATCCTCTATTCCATGTAGCAAAGTCTGCAGGTTTTCGCTCCAAACCGATATCACCAGCAGGTACAGTCAGGTCCGTAAGCAGGTGGACAGTGACACAATTTTTGTAATTTTGCCTCTGTGCACCACTGCAATGGAGTTGAAATGAAACAAACAATATGTGCTTGTAGTGTAGACTGTTAGCTTTAATTGGATGAAAGAAATCTCAGGATTATTTTAATACAAATCATCACATTTGCAGACAGTTTTATTTAGACAAGTCAGGGGATGGATACATGAACATTTCCAAGTCACTGAATATGTCTTGGACTTCATTTACATCAATCATTAAGAAATGTAAACAGCATGGTATTGTATGGGAAATCTGACTGAACTAGGCAGTTCTCAAAAACTGAGTGAAAGTGCAAGAATTCTACAAGTGAGGGAAGCCACCAAGACATCCAGACAAATCTGAAGGAGTTATAGGCTTCTGTGGCTGTGATTGTAGAAACTGTGTAAAGTGCAACTTTTGCCTGTTGGTCCACCAGCCACAGCTTCATTGTGAAGTGGAACAGAGAAGGATTTTCTGAAAAAGAAGACGTGAAATTTCAGGTACAGTTTG
>OMMV01178950.1:0-11074 GCA_900302635.1 Chatrabus melanurus
TGTTTTTACCCACGCACCTGCCAGAGAGAGAGAGAGACAGGGCGAGAGAGAGAGAGGGAGAGACGGCGCGAGACAGAGAGAGACAGGGAGAGGGCGAGAGAGAGAGAGAGACAGACAGAGAGAGAGAAACCAACTGTTTTTGAAGCTCTCACACAGCGCGACGTGAGAGAACCCTTTCAGAGCGACAACGAAAGCTAACATGCTAATCTTTCATCTCTGGAGCAGCTGAAAATCACACAGCCTGCGTCATTCTACAGCCAATCACTGTCGAGAGTGGAGCAAAATCTGTATCTGCCCTCTGTCTAGCCAATCACTGTGCTGAAATTCTGTATCTGCCCTAGGGCTGATATGATTTTTGCCTGCTGTGACTGACTGTATTTGTGATTCTTGATTTATATCACACCAGTGTAGACGGCATATTTTACAATATATTAATGATAAATATATATATATATATGTGGCTTTTGTTCATATGTATGCTTTTAGTATGAATCCTACACAATGTTTCATAAATAAGGCCCCTGGTGATTGTGTGAAAGGTTTACATGTCTCACGAGTCAGGAAGGAGGGGATGAACTCATTCATTCACTCATTTATTGATTGGCTCACTGTATATTAGAATGAATAAGTCCAGGCATTTCCAAAGCCTTGGAATTTTTCAGGTATCTTGAGTGAGTTTGCTTCCTGAGCCTGTTTTGGAAAATCTATTGTGATATTTGATGGATGTCAGATACTTTATTGGAAGACCTGAATTTTGTTTCCTTCCTCTCTTTGTGCTGAAATGCATTGATATATGAGCACTTAAAAGCCTTTCTGGGCCACAGAAAAACCTGAACAGCTTCAAAGGATGCACAGTGTGTATACATGGTATCATAAAGGTGTCCTGGGCTGATGCTACAGCTCAGAGGCAAATGCTGCTAAAGTACAAAAACTCATCAAATGTATTGGTTTGAAAGGCCAGTAAATGTGTGCCCAGAAACTAATGGGGACGCTATTATGTTCTGCAAGTACTCTTGAAAACATTTTCAAGACGATTAAACAGACAACTGAATCCACTGTATGTTTAAGAGCCTGTTTTGGTTCTTCCCAGTTTTTCATTTAACTGACCACAAAGACAAAGTGTTTGATTTTATAATCAGTATTCCACAGTTTCAGCACAATATTTCACACACACCTTACTTTTCTTTAAGGTGTGTTTTTAAAAAAAAATTCCCTCATCTTCAACTTCTCCCACACTAGTGGAGCGGATAAAGTTCATTTTATGGCAGAATCATGCAAATATGGATAAAAGCACCAAAGTTTGCATGAGTGTTCCCAGGGTGTTTTGTAACATTTCTCATGGACTGGCCACTTGAAAACCCATCATGGTGTCTATTTTTCAAGATGGCCACCAAAGCTGTATGTGAGAAACCAATTCCCGTGTGGTGTTGGCTCTTAGGGATATAATATGACACAAATCAAGTCTTAACATGCTTGGGAAACTTAAACATTTCACTCCTTTTTTTCATTTCTTATTACAAATGTAGTTTGAATATCATTTCTGGATCTCATTTTAACCTTTTTTTACTTTCATGTTGTAGTTTTCTTATTCATTCGACGCATAATCCCAGAGGATTTTTTTTATGTGCAATTCTGAACTGTAAATAGAGGTTCTGTGATTTTTATTTAACTATTATATGTTATGTTTTACTTGAATGTTCCTTTATGTAGACTTTAGTTTATACTTATGTTGATTAAGTCCGAAAAGTCATTATTTCACTATATATTTTATAATAATTTACTCAATTTTGATGTTTATGAGGCGGCACAGTGGTTTAGTGGTTAGCACTGTTGCCTCACAGCTAGAAGGTACCAGGTTTGCTTCTGATCTGGTCCTTTCTGTGTGGAGTTTGTATGTTCTCCTTGTGTCTGCGTGGGTTTCCTGAGCATGGTGGCTCAGTGGTTAGCGCTCTTGCCTCACAGCAAGAAGGTCTGGGGTTCAATTTTCCCCCCATGCCCAGTTCCTTTCTGTGTGGAGTTTGCATGTTCTCCCTGTGTCTGTGTGGGTTTCCTCCCACCATCAAAACATGCACATTAGGTCTGCTTCTTTCTCTGCCCTTGAGCAAGGCAGCATCTCTACATCTGGAGTTGGTCCCCGGGTGCCGGACTGTGGCTGCCCACTGCTCCTAGTGGTTGGATTGCATCTAAGTATAATTAGGATGGGTTAAATGTAGAGGACAAATTTTGTTGTTTGTATATATATATGTGCAATGACAATAAAGATTCTTCTTCTTTGCGTGGGTTCCCTCCGCGTGCTCCGGCTCCTCCCACTTCCAAAGACATGCAGGTTAGGTGAATTGGTGACTCTAAATTGACCGTAGGTGTGAATGTGTTTGTTTGTCTATATGTGGCCCAGTGATGGACTGGCGACCTGTCCAGGGTGTACCTCACCTCTCACCCAATGACTGCTGGGATAGGCTCACCCCGTGACCCTTAATTGGAGTAAGCGGGTATAGAAAATGAATGAATGATGTGTATTAGTTTATTCAGACTCTTTTTGTAATTGTTTCATGTTGAATGTGATAATTGTATGAAAATTACAAAGCAGTATTTCTTCTTGATTGTTCATTTGTTGTTCAAATGCGATATCAAGCTTCTGTTATCACATTAAAGTCTCCACTCATCATGATGAATGTAGATGATTTTTTTGGCAGATCTATTATCCTGTCTCTGAGATTCCATGGTTTTTGATTCACATTGCATCTACAAGGTGTAGCAATTGCATACCAAATGTTTGAGCTAGAGAGAGGAGTGATTTCATGAAATAAAACTTTATTTTCAATTCAATTTTTGTGTTTAGTCTGGTCGAATTTCGCAAGAAGCGATAGTAAAGGTACTTTTAGGCTTCCAATTTTGAAATAAACTCATCTCCCATCTAAATTAATATCAATTTGCTCATTCTAAAGACTTTAACCAGGATAATTACATTGTTAAATGAGGGAACCTCATAATTGGACAGTTCGCGTTGGCGGCCATCTTGAAAAATAGCCACCATCTTGGATTTTTGAGTGGCCAATTGATCAGATTTGCAAAGTATACCGTGAACATCAATTGTGCCAAATTTGGTGCTTTTATCCACATTAGCACAGTTTTTCTGTTATCCACTGCACTACACAGTCTCCATTTCCACTCTCCAATCCCGCAGGTGTCTGTGGTAAGCACACGCTGCATTTTTTTCAGGATTGGAATTATTCAAACATTGATATTAGTCTTTAGGTAATATTTGACTAATATGCTTAAAATTTATTTTTACTGACCCAACCGTAAATGACGTAAATATCATTAAAAATATTTTTGTTTGACTTGTACCTGCGGGAGACTGCGGGCACCCGCTAATTTCGGATCAGCCCGCGCATCACGGATTTCTTATGCGTGAGGTTGCATACCAATGAAACTATGATACAAGTGAGGCAAATCTGCCTCAATCAATGGACCAGGTAATTAAACTGACTATTAAGGATGTGGGTGTAAAGATTTTTCAACAAATGCACCACAGATATCGTCTGTGTTTACCTTCAAGTATTCTGAACTGAGCCCAAATGCATAACTCTTTCTTTAATGCGGCATGAGTAAAGTTTATTTCCAGAAAACTAAGTAATGACTACAGAAAACAACCAGAAAATGAAGACTGAGCCAAAAAAAAGGTGAATAAAGTAAAAGCAAATACATAAAACATGAATACATCTGAGGTAACTGTCAAGGATTTCACTTATAATTTGGTCTGATTGAAAATCAAAAGCAAGAAGTGAGGATGAGTGAAGTGTACTTATTCAATACCTATATGATGAGACGCAAGAAGTGAAAGTGCATGTGAGTCACCGGTCAGGCAGATCTGGTAGCATGTGCTGGCCCATCCGCCATGCCCCAGAATCACCCTGGGTCCTGACTAACTGACCCATCTCGACCTCCCAAAAGTAGCCATTTATCTGCAGTAGCCAGGTGATACATGAGTGTTGCCTTGGCCTTTTCCACTTGATACAGTCATTAGCACGGAGGCACCTGCGAACTGGATCATGCCACATGGCTGTAGGATTGCAGCTGATATTCCCTCAAGTTGCGTGCCTCATCTTACTCTCGCTATGAAAGGAGTTGACACCAACGACATCCTCTCATTGCCTTAGCTCATTAGCTAGACTTCAAGGCCCTATTCTGCATATATCGCTTAAAAGATCCCACATTATTTGAGCAATCCAGGATCCATTAATCCTTGTCACACAGAAACCATGATCAGCAAGTGTGGATGAATGGTGAAGGGGATGGTGCCACTGATCTCAACACACAGTGGAGGGTGCTGCTCTTCACGCCAGCGGAGCATCTGTTCCAGGGTTATGAGGAGTTTATTGACATGATTCATGTTTCGAAACTAACCGGCTGATCAGCTACAATAACCCTGGCACTAGAGGTGTACAGTATACTGGCAAGACGATCAACCTGAAACAACCGCTGAAAGTAGGTGGCCCAGTGGGGCAGCACAGCAGTCTTCATCTGATTACTTCAACAAGTCTGTGGTCTGTGTTTACAAACTGGGCACGTCTATAGATCTGCAAGTGTCTCCAGCACCTTCCCGCAGGAGCAACTTGTAGCTCCTGACTCTTTGCAAAGTCAAGTAGAATTGAATCATTTTTACCACAATTGCCCGATCCATGGGCACCAATATAGTCCTCATAACCAGCCTGGTCAGTGCCTGAAATTACACATGACCAGAAGATTGTCACTACTGGGGCAGTCTTCAATCGCATGAGTAAAATGTCTCCCTCAATGAGACATCTTTTTTTTTAATAATGATGTTTGTGTGCACAGCTGATGCCTGCAGGACAGCAACAGACACCAAGAGAGAACAAAAAAGAGAGGAAAACTGATTTGTGCAAATCAATGGCATGCACATTGTGCAAAATGACGACAATTTCTCTCATTTTCCCCACAGAGCTCTGTTGTTCTACAATGGTTAAATATGACCAGAGAGATACATGTAAAGGACATCAAAATTTGTTCAACCAGCTACAACAAAGAAAAGATACACTACAAAAAAAATAGTTTTAACTTTAAAAAAGTTAGAGCAGGCAGCTGAGCGGATATGGAGCTGGTCTGCCAATATGTAGACCCGGGTTCGAATCCTGCTCATGCTACCTGTCTGTGTCCTTGGACAAGTAGGCCCGGGTTCGAATCCTGCTCATGCTACCTGTCTGTGTCCTTGGACAAGACACTTAATCTACATCGTCTCAGTTCACCCAGCTGTAAAAATGGGTACCAGCCTTGGCTGGGGAAGTAAATGTGAGGCATCATTGTAAAGTGCTTTGAGCATCTGCTAGATGGAAAAGCGCTATAGAAATGCAGTCCATTTAATGCAGGCAGCTATGCTATTTTCTTTTTTAGTTAAAACAAAAAGGTTTTTTTTGTATCTTTTCTTTGTTGTAGCTGTTAGAACAAATTCTGATGTCCTGCACATACTGCACTTACTTTAGTGCTCTGTCTCAAATGTCTAACTTTAAATACCTAATTGCATCTACTACATTAATGTCTCCAAACAGTGAAAATGGATCTGTGGGTTTTGCAGGTGTCCACTTTGTGAACATTACATGTACTTAATGAAGCACTGGCATCTTTGGAAAACAGTGTTTGGTGAATTAATGAGTTTTGCTGGCCAGTCAGCACTTTGTAAATGTGCTATCACTGCACATTAGATTGATCCAAACAAGCACTTAATACATTGCTTTCTGGTTTGAAGCACACAGACGGTCCAGAGGACGTGGAGACAATCAATTGGCCCGATAAAGAACAGTGAGGAGGGGCAGCGAGAGAGTGGGTGGGTGGAAAGAGCCAATCCAATCAGGACGGATGATGATTGCCAATGTAGTAATCAGGTTTTTATATGAAGGACCACGGGAAATTGGTGGGCCGGTCAATAGCCAATCTAATCAATATCAACAAGCTTTGCTGTAATGCACCAATTGCTTAAAAGCTGCTGGCTGCTTTTGTCAGACGTTATCAATAATATTAAAAAAAGAATAATCAAAGACGTTGGTTGTAATCATAAAAAAAATGCACGGATCACCTTTTGCTGACACGCAAAGTGATGCTTCTGTGAAAGCAATAAAATGAGTTTTAAATTAAGAACACAATCACATAAG
This sequence comes from Chatrabus melanurus, assembly GCA_900302635.1. NCBI lineage: Eukaryota > Metazoa > Chordata > Actinopteri > Batrachoidiformes > Batrachoididae > Chatrabus > Chatrabus melanurus. Next base: position 6,168 of record OMMV01178950.1, read on the forward strand.
TGAAACAAATGGATTTTCTTCAAGTAGTATTGGTTTGGAAAGGAAACAGTTCCTCTAATTAAATTATTGCATATAAATATTCAATTGTGCCTTTATTTAATCCATTATTTGTTCTGTATTTAGTAAGTATTTTTGGCTCACTGCAGCAGCACTTGACCATCCTCTCATCAACACTCTCCAAACATCCTTTTTTCTGTGTCTAAAGAGAATCTGCAAAACAAAAAACAAAAAAACCCAAGAACAACAAAAAAACAAAAACAAATGTACATGTAACAAAATATATTTAAAACAAAATGCACCAATTTCACACTGCCTAGGTTTAAAAGTATATTGTTGTACTGTAGCTGGATTAGGATTGTTGCATTTATTTCATGTTTTTACACCATATAAGTTTTTTTTTTACAAAATTAGCTGAAAATTGCAGACAAAGAAGAGCATCCACAAAAAAGGGAAGTTAAAGTTGCAAGAGATGGCAAAATTAACATTTCATATTTTTTATTACTTCATATTTTTTTCACAAACATCTGATGATCTTCAGTTTCACACTTATTTGGCGATGGTGCCATAATTTCTTTTACTTTGCACCCATTGATCTATATTACTGGAATGGACGGTTCCTATTCGCTAGTAAGGAGAGCGACTTGCGCCACCACCGCAATTACTAAGTGAATGTAAACACAACACACGTGTATGGCAATGCGGCCCATATCACCAATAAAGTTGCTGATTTGATTCCTATCTATTCATCAGATTTCCTTCTAATGTGGGTCTTTGTAAAAGTAATGGTTTATATTCATTAATATTATTTTACTGAAGTGAAATGTCTGAATGATGAAAAATGCAAAGTGGATCAGATAATGATGACTAGGATGAATGGCACTGGCAACTTGTGGTGGTGTTGTATTTCCTGAATTTCTGTTGAAAAACTATTATTTTGAGGTTATGATTCCCAGACAAATTTAATCTCTGGTCAATCGAATTTAACTATCACCAGTTAATATCAATCAAAGTACTCAGCTTGGTTGAAATTAATATGTAAGAACAACACATCCCCATACAAGTATAAACTGAACCAGTCAGGCAAAACCCTCAATAAAATAATAATGATAATAATAACAATAGTAATAACAATAATAATAATTAGAAAAAAATAACAATAGAATCTGGAATAAACCAGAGGCTAGGAATGACACAGATCTTTTAGTTTCTTGCAGAAATTCCACAACAGACCACAGAAAAACAATGATTAATTGCTATTATACTCCACCACCACCAACCACAAAACTGTTACATCCAGTGAAAGAAGCAAAGGCGAAAGACTTTTTCATGTTTTCCTTTTGGACAAATGTACGTAACAGGACTGTAAACGTGTGTTTGTGTTCATCACATTGACAGTTAAAGGCAGAAAAAAGATGTACTTGGTCTGTTGGCCAACCTTTCACACCTACAAATAACTGCACTGCTGAGAACGTCATTGCACAGATGTGGTACAATATGTAATAATCAACACAAACATCATGTACAAAACACACCAGCAATAGTTTAGAAGCTGTTGCAATCAAGGACTGCAACAGCTTTTCTCACCACAAAACCTGCAATTAGACATGCCTGCAAAACGTAGAGCTTGGAAAGGTTTCGGGATTCTTACAAAAACTTCAATACCAAAATTATGTTATAGTTTTATCCACAAAAACAATTTAAAAATCACCTTAATATTAAAGGAAGCACGTTATATGTATTTTTGTTTGAAAACATGCAAAATATAGTGCAAAGCACATAATACTCTTCATAAATATTGTTATTTTTAGTATTTCAGATACGTAAAGACCTCACAATTGCTATACCGTGTACAACTGTAAGGCGACTTATTTGCTTTAATGATTAAGAGAGTCTTGTGGACTGCTGGGTTTTGACAGGAAGTCTTACCAGTCTCATGTGCTACACTTAGCAATGGAGGCGCTGTTGCACGTGTGAAATCACGTGAGACCATTCCAGTAATATCGTTCAATGTTTGCACCCATTGTTAATCGTTGCTAGCATTAGCCATGTCATTAGCTTCACTGCATTACCTGCAGTTACTTTGGACTTCAAACTATCTTCAAAACAAATCAGACAGCTGCATTTGATAGCTGAATTTTTTTTGTGTGTTTTTCACTTTGGTCTTGACAGGAAACTAATTTCTACACATATCTTATTAGCATTAACCTCCCTTCTGTTGAGAGCACTGCCTGACTCTACGCTCATTGGCTGTGCGTAAAAAGATCAGCACGTTTGCGCATTCAAAGTTGCACAAGCTTGAACTTGTGGCAAGTCTCCCCAGTGCAAGTCACATTATTTTACACACAATTTCGCAATATGGGACATAATGGAAAAGATGCATGCTAAATCAATTTGCTGCAACAATGTGAAGACAGCTTTATTCTTAGGCTTTGGAAGAGCTTGTACCCTCTAAAATGTAGTGACTGGCTAGATCAATTTGGACAAATGGTTATTTTGACCACTGGACCTTATAAGCTCCTGGTTGCTTAGTTCACCACCTCTGTCTTATTCAATTTTTGGCATTGGCCAAAGCAGATGATCACCCGTCTGAGTCTGGTCTACTTGAGGTTTCTTCCTATAATCACAAAAACATCTAGCATGTGAGCATGTGCTTGCTCAGGGGGTGGGTAACGTTAGGCCTTACCCTTGTGAAGTGCCTTGGGGCAAATTATGTTGTGATGTGGCACTGTATAAATAAATTGGATAGACAGACAGACAGATAAATAAATTGGATAGACAGACAGACAGATAGATAGATAGATAGATCGATCCATCACCTCCAGTTTGTTAACATGATAACTCAAAAGCAATAAAGACTATCATCTAATAACTCACCAAATTAAAATGCTATATAATGGGAGCAAACTTCTTAACATTTGGTAAACTTTGATGCAACAGATTATTTCAAAAAAACAACTTTGTCTATGTAATATCACATTGACCTGTCTGCTACCTGCTGAGCACTGCCACCTGCTGGATGATGGAAATTAGGCACATGTGTGGTTTGAAGTTACATTTTGCTTGAAAAGAGTATGTTTGCCAGTTTCTTTTTTTTTTCCCAAAGCCTTGGTCTGGTGGCCAAAAAGGCCACTGCTGCTTCTTCTAACATTGCCTGAGTAAATAGTAAAATGAGTATATAAGAGAAAACAGAGATAATAAAACTCATGAGAAAAATAGTACCGTAATTTATTCATTTCGATGAACCAGGCCACAGTTGTTCCTCCCATGTCTGAAATCAGTCTAATGCCGATGGTTGTAATGGTCTGAATGTATGGTTGTGGATGGATTGAAAAGCTCATGATACTGCAGTAGCACATTAGTGCCACTGCGGACTTTAGGCTTTTGCTTGTGAAAGAAGAAAATACTTGGCAGAGCCTCGTTAATTGAGCTGTTGTGCTCATTTCCATCTCTTCTGCATTGATTTGCTATCGGCTGAACAGCCAATCAGAAAGACATTTCACAATGACTGCCTCACCGCATGCTGAGTTTGCTGATTGAGCAGTCACAGGGGCCGAACTATGACCAGTGACCCCACAGCTGGGTGTCAACTTCATGTCAGAGAGCTGCTGTGTGGAACTGGCAGAGAGTCATACACCTCAGGATTTCATTTAGAGAAGACAAGGTGCAGGCTGACACTAGATTTTGTATGTACAGTCTACAAACAACCACATGTGCACATTTCCTCACACACTATTACTTTCACTCTTAAGTACCTGTGTACTCTGTGCACCCCCACACACATGCACTCTTACTGTTAGAATTTATGAAAATCATTTTATTCTGAATGTCAAAATTCCTGTAAGAGTTTGAAACAATATCTTACTGAAAATCATACACACTTATCTCTTACTGGATATTCTAATATAGCATTTTAATGAATTTTGTCACATGTATGCAGTTTTTTTAATCCTATATTTGCATAAGATAGTATTAGTATTACACAGTGCAGCTGTTATCTTTTTCAAGTACAATATCTGGCAGAAAGATAAAATACCAGATCATCATATTAAAGATGCTATGAATGACATTTTGAACATTGATATTGTAGCCAATAAGCGACTTGCACATCTTGACTCGCGCGGTGCATTGTGGGATCTGGGCTACCACTCAACAGCTCAAAATAGCAGAAAGCAGTATAGATTACTATGATTTAGATCAGTTTAAACTATGGAAAGCTGACGACTTAAAGCGTTTTTGTAGTCGTCGTGGACTGCCTGTGACATCCAGGACTGTGTCCAGCAGTAAAAAAGAACCGATTGCTCTCACATACGCTGCGTCAGTCCACAATGTACCGTGTGTTTTGATGGAGGAAGAGGAGAGAGAAGTTAGCAAAAAGAACTACGACGTCTTTACTAACGGTTGAAGGTGAGCAAATTTCCGACCTTTTGAAGACGACAGATGGATGGCTGGATAAAGCCCAGGGATTAAAAATGTGTCCGCTGTGCACGTCAGCTGATACAGCCGAATATTTGTAGCCTGGGTAAACTTCTTCCGGCGAATTTGATTTCGCCCTGCAGAAGGGTCTGGACACCCTGGGACCCAAAATCTCTGGATCCAATCAGAAACTGGCTATATGCACCTGGCGCGCTATTGGCGGGTTTAACCAAACCACGATGACGTTAGAAAAGCAACGGCAACAGGGTTGCCAGATTGGGCGGTTTCCCCCAACAAGGCAAAACAATTTTGGGCGGTTTTTTGTGCACTCGCGGTTTTTGACGAGGTTTTGGGCTGGAAAACCTTGCTTGCATCTGGCAACACTGGACGGCAAGCAGCGTTTGTGAGTACTCACGTTACTGGTTTGGAAATACAGTTGTGTTAGACTGTTGTGTAAAATTATATTGTGCTACGATATTTCTCAAAAATCGCTA
>OMMV01178967.1:0-11757 GCA_900302635.1 Chatrabus melanurus
TTAGAAATGGCTCCAAGAGACCTTCCCAACTTGTGTAAATCTACAATTCGCCTTCTTAGATCTTCACTGAGTTCCTTGGACTTTCCCATTGGTCAGTCCAATGAGTGCTGTTAAAAACATCCTTTTTATGCTAGCAAAGAGAAAGTATCAGTTGTAGTCTATCATGATCACTAATGAGGAGTTAATAGGCCTTGGCCTTGTCACATTAGAAGACATTGTCCAACCTTCAGCACCACATATTAAAAGATTTAAGTGAATGTATGTATATATTTGAGCCTTTATGTATAATTTTGACCCTGTGTGGATTAGAGAAGATTCATTCATTCATTTTCTGTACCCGGTTACTCCAATTAAGGGTCACGGGGGGTGCTGGAGCCTATCCCAGCAGTCACTGGGCGAGAGGCAGGGTACACCCTGGACAGGTCGCCAGTCCATCGCAGGGCCAAATGCAATTTAGGATTAGAGAATAACCCAAATAAATTCAAACCTGTGCACCCAATTCTTGTTTTTTGAAGTCATTATTGATGTATGCTGTACAATCATTCCACCCTGGCAAAAGAACAGTTCAAAGAAATCATTAACATCCCAAAATTACCATGACATTCATGCCCATGATGAGTGTATGTAACCTTCTGACCGCAACTGTAGCTTCATGGTAGAGTGGAAGGAAGATTTTTTTGAAAATTTCAGCTCACGTTTGTCAGAAGGCACATTGGTGAGCCGAGATCTGTTTTCTTTCCCAAAACCCATCCCACTCCACCAATAAACTGTGACTAGTGATGCAACAGACAAAAGTTGCATACCACAAAATTTCAAAAATTATTTAAGTATCTATCTATCTATCTATTGTAATTTATCTCAGTCGCTGTCAAAGGATTTTTGACTCTACTTGACTCAGTTAAGCCATCTTGTTGCTTTGACTGAGATAAATTATGTCAATGCAAGTGTCATGCTATCAGCAATGCAAATTTGACACTTTACCTTAACATATCTCAAAGTAACCAACGTATTCTCATGACACATTTTGTATGATACCATACAAAAGTTCAACATGATATTTCATGCATATGTCTACAAATTTCCAGGCACATGCGCAACACCAGTTTCACATTTAGCGTTCAGTAATGCATATTAGGGTTGGGTTTAGACGAATTTCCGCATTTTTTCTCTTTTCGGTCAGAAGAGCCGCCATCTTGTTGTTGGTGACATCATCACAGCCTCCCGGCTTATGAGTAGATGGGATATGTATGAATTTTTGTGCATGACTTTTCATAGGTTTTACTACGATTTTTTTCTTGAGGATGACCTGAAGCAACAAGATGACTTGACTGGATCAAGAAGAGTCAACAAATCCTTTTTTAACAGTATACACACACACACACACACATGAGTGTGTTCTTAAATCCAAGCGGTGAACAATACCATTAATTAAAAATAATTTGAGCGTAAAAGATTACAGTTTTCAAGCTAAATGCCATGACAATGTAAGCTAAAAACATGCTGAATACACTGAATTTTTCACTGTTATTATGGCAAAATGTTGGACAAAAATGAACCTTTAGAACATGTGGCATCCCGGACTGTCAAGGCCTCGATACAAACATCATGACATTTACTGTCAAGCTTTATATGTTACTGTTACTAAACCATAGCAAAAATCATGAGAACCTATACAAAGCTCCCTCATCTAATCCTTCTCTAGAAATAGCTCTCCTCCAAAGGCAGGGATGCCGGCGGTACTTGCTTGTTTTGTTCAATGACATTCCCCAAACAAAAGCTGAAAAAGAAGCCTGTCTTCTTTAAGGGGGGAAACAAAAAATGAGGATATCTTCCAAGAGGCGCCAGAGGGATCTGTCTCTCTTTCCTTTCCATCTCCCTGCCGTGACCGGGAGGGGGTTTTCTGAGGAAAACAACGGCGCTGTCAACAGCTAGTGCAGCGAGTGCTAGAGGCCAAACGGAGGAGGAAGCAGCACTTAATGTAAGGGAATGGATTAGAGAGGCTGATTATGCCTGGGAGGTGAGAGCAGAACAAAGTGAAAGAAAGGCAAAGCTGCAGTGAGCAAAAAAAGAGCGAATTTGTCTGAATGTGCCCGATCGCGCACACATTAGCTAGGCCGCTGTGCAGTTTGTGTGCACGCATGCTCGAGCGTGTGCATGTGTGCATTTTTAAGCACATACATGTTTGTCTGCAAGCATGTCAAGTACACGTTCGTGCATTATGTATATGTTTGTAAACCTGTGCCTGCGTGCAGGTGGGCGCCATCGCTTTGTAGCAGCGCACGCATCTGCCCGAGTAAATGTTTGAGCATGTGCACACTCATGTGCACGTGTTTGAAGAAGTGCATGTTAGTCAGGGGAAGGAGAGAGACTGAGATTGCATTAAATAAGTTTATATTCTCTACGTGGAGCAGAACCTTTTTTTCCCCGTGTCTTTGTTTAAAACTGAAAAGGCAGACGTGCTGCTCCAGAGAGGCTCCGTATGGAGGCATGCCCCAGATCTTTGTATGAAACACAGCTGTTGGGTTGTCACACACACATACACAAGTAGTGTGTACTCGGTCTGCCGTCTGTGGCTGAGGAACGTGAACTCTGACCCCTTACATGAAGAAAATGTCATAACAAAACCTGTGTTAATGGAGCTAGAATTATACCAAAAGCAGATTGATTGATTTTGCAGTCAAGCCGTGAGGAAATACTGGATAATACAAATACATAATGCAATCGTTAACTTATTCTCTGACTAGCAGACATGGTAGTTTACCACAGTCCAGTCTACAATCGCTCTGCAGGCAACATTAATAAGTTAGCATTCAGCCAATTTAGACCCAGCAAACAAAATAACGTCCCTTCGACCTTCCCTAAAGGTCTTCTCCAAACGTTCCTGAGACGTCAATGCATAGGGTTCCCTTTTCATCCCAGGGACAGTATTTGGGACATCCTAAGAACATTGCAAGGACTTTGGGGGAACGTTTTCTTGACGTCACGGGAACGTTATTGCAGGACGTTCTAAGAATGTACCGGGGACCTTGGGGTAGCATTTTACATGACCCTTATATTAGCCTAAGACCATTTTTATCATTGAAGTTAGTGTAGTGGTTAGCATCGCCGCCAATGAAGTTGGTGATCAAGGTTTGATTCCTGCTTCAAGTAGGTATGATTGCATGCACCCTCTGATTTTGAGTTACCTTTACTACTTTTAATTCGTATAGCAGACTCTTCTGTTCAAGGTGACATTGTTAGTATGGAGCGGGAATCGAACCGGGGTCGCAAGACTGGTGGACGTTAACACTAACCACCACATGGATGTATACTGTAATTAAAACCATTCAAAACAATTACACTGAAAGACGTGCAGGGGAGAATAAGGAAATTTTCTCTGATTTATTTCAGGCTACGGCAGGTTTCGTCTGTGGTCGATGTGCTGATCAATACATCTCAATGAGTGCATTATGCCATCTTACATTGTTACAAATTTTAAAAAGTAAACGTCCCACAAAGGTCCCGTCAACGTCCCCATTATAACGTTATGCTTGACCAAAATGGGACGTTCCAAAGATGTCTTTATACCTAATGAAAACATTATCCGGAGGACCAAATGGGAATGTTCCAGATGGGTCCGATTTACATCTCATTCAAAATGTCGCACAAGGACCACACGAGAACTTGCTACAGACGTCATTAATGTCCCGGTAACGTCCGGCAGAGAACGTTGTGGTAGGGACTAATCAGGGATATTACGAATGTCTGGTAAATGTCTGGGGGACGTCCCCTGTTTGCAGGGGAAATAAGGTGCTTTTGGAGTGTGGTGGATACGGTGTTGCATGACACCAGCACATGCTTCCAGATTGACCCGATTAAATTGCGATTTGTGTGTTTTAACTTGGCACCACCCACCCTCTGGACCCCCTGCCAGTATTCTATTTAGGTCCTACCTATTTACCTAGCTAAGCCAATTCAACACCATGGTACAAATTATGGGAAATGGATGACATTTCTATTGTGCTTTTCCATGTGATGAAGTTGCTCAAAGCGTTTTACAATGATGCCTCACACTCACCCATTCACACACACACACACACAGATGTCAGGGTGCAGCCATGCAAGGTGCTTAACTTGGGGATTAAGGACCTTGCCGAAGGGACTGTAGTGATTTTCCTGTCTGATGGGGAATTGAACCAAGGATGGTGATAAGGCTGCCTCACCAGAAACTCCAAAATTACTGGTATAAAATGGTTGATACACAAATGTGCCTTCTAGCATTACATAATTTATCCTTACAGTCCTAACACTGTTTGTTTGTGAAGATTAGCTCCACATTATCAACACAGTAGCTGTTGCACCGAGCTTCCAGTCCATTCCATGTCAATACACTAAGTAAATACTATTCACATTGTCAATCTTTAAACTGACTATAACATATGCATCATTAACACAGAGGATGAGGGGTCATGATCCCTCCAATGTACGAAAGAGGAACCTTTGGCCAGGGACCTTTGACCCCTCCCCCCAAAAAATATTGATGGATGTGTGGGTTTGACAGAATGATAGTGAATGCATCTCAGGAGACTGAAGAGAAATGCAGCACAACACTTCCTGCCGGTTTATTTGAGTGTTGACCTGGCTTTTGGTGTGTTTTTTGGATAATACGATGCTGATTTATGGATTTGGACAGTGGAATGGACAACACATGGCAAGTTTTGTTTATTTATTTATTTTTTGAGGACATGACTGAGGAGGCTGATGGTGTGGGTCGTGATTCTGTCGTGAGTCCCTGAAAACTGCTTCAGATGAGTGTCAAACTTTTAGAAAAGTCACTGAAAACATTCAGACTTTATTTTTATGGTTGATTATTAAGTTCTGAGGGTAGGGTACAAGCAGGACAGCGAAAATTAAGATTTAAAAATAAACTATTGGTGAGTATTTTTAGAAAATTAAGATTTTTGTACAATTTATATGAATGGTGGCATTAAAGTTTTTGAAAAAGACTCACATTATTTATTGCAGTTGTCTGTTTTTAATTTTTTTTTTTCCAAGTGGTTGTTGATACAGTACCATATGCCTTTTTCACAGTACGGCATCCAATAAGAAACCATCGTGACTATCGCGAGATAAGAGGGACATCATGGCGTGGAAGCGCAATTGATGAATTTCAAGCTCAAAGGTTATGGTTAAGGTTGTGCATGAACTGTGATGTTGGGCAGTTTAAATAACAATGGGTGCCGTACTAATAGCAATTTGCGGTTTGCTTACAGTACCATATCAATAGCAATAACCATTTTTTTAAATTTATTTGGTTCTTTTAACTATCATGTTTAATTGTCTTTCTTCAGCGTCATTATCTTAAGTGACAGCATTAAATGTTCAGTTGGGAATAATGCCACGTTTATGACATGTCATGAAGTCAGAACTTAAAAGCTCCAACTCTGAAAAAAACGATTTGAATATGTGGTCTGGTTGGATTTTTTTTGTTTTTTTGTTTTTTGTTGCTCGGAAACTCGGGCGGAAATTTAGTGCTCCAATTTATCCAACTTGACGTCATAAGAACTACAGTCATGGCATCCTCTGTCATGAATGTTGAAACAGTAACATTACAAATGCCATTTAATTACTTTTAACAATTTTTTACTTTTCTGTGATATGTTTGCATTCTTTACATATTCATGAAGTTGCCAGCATTATAGTTTTTGCAAAGACATCTGCAATAATTGATACTGAGTCCAGACTACAAATAGAAATACAGTCACCTGACCCAATTTCCATTTTGCTTATTCACAGCAAGTGGTTTTAACAACTTATTTATGTGTTCCTTGTAAAGACAACAATAAAACCAGAATATGTTATTGTGTGTATCCATATTGTTTTCCAAGTTCATCAAGTGAACGCATGCTTTTTGGAACTCAGAAGTTTTCAACTTGTATTTTCTGAGTTTACAGTCGTTTTGAACGCAGCATAATTGTCACATGTGACAATCCGCAACAAAGGTGACAACAAAGTCGTCAAAAAGAAGAGTGTCAAGTCGCGAAAAGTCATAGCTAACAGCCTCATTGCTTACTAACGCAAACATCAGGCGCTAATGAAAGTCCTGTTTAAACAGTCTGGTTGCTAACAAGTCAAAGACAAAGTCTACTTTATTTGAAGTTATTAAACTCTGTTTTTTTTTTCTCTTTTATACAGATTACCTGAAGCAATTAACCACACACAGTTCACATCAAAGTGGTTCTTGTCACAACTTGTATCTGATGAAGCTCTTTTAATCAGAGTAAGGTTAATGAGACAAAGTGCAAAATGTTACTGAAATAACAAAATCAAATGAAGGTAAAATTATGACAAATAAGCTGTCTTGTCTATTGTATGTATCCTATTTATATACACTCCTTAAAATAAAGCAGAATAGTATTGCTTAAAATATAAGTACACACTGTAATAAACAAGAGCACCCTGCTTTTTTTACTTAGTCATTTCAATTGTAGGGGGTCCTGGGGGGTCTGACACCCCCCGCCCCCCAAGAAAAAGGGGTGAAAACAAGTGTGGAGGGGGCGCGGGTTAAAACATTTATATATTCATCTTGTCTGTAATTGTAAATATTACAACATATTTCCCATATTCATGCCTGAAAGAATCTTGTAATACAATTTTAGACACCCCTAAAGTGGACCTTACTATTTCTTAACCTCAGTTGAATGTCTGCCTGCCTCACTGCCATCATTACATTGGCTCATTTAAGTCTCTGGTTCATTTTGTGGTGTAAGTAAGGGCCGTGCGTCTCTTGCTTTTAAAAACAATCCAAAATGTAGCTAGATACATGGACTACGATACAATTCAGGATGACACTTTTTATCACGGAATGATTCGATTCAGTGTGATACGATCTGATACAATTCTTTGTTGAATGTAGGCATTTTTCATGAAAAATTAGAAATAACATTGCTGTAGCACGTTCGCAACGCCTCTGCTTGCCTTTTGTTCACCACTGGGGGCAGCACCACATATAGAAGCAGAAAGTGCAGCATAGAAGAAGCCCAGAAAAAGAAGCCAGCCGTTGTTAATAGAGCATAACTTTCCCGTTCTGAACCGGTATGACGGTATTAACAGATTGTGAACTGAACGTAAAGTTCAAATGGGTACATTTATCCGTTACACTGCCTACCACTATTGGACATGTTGATTTTGTTTTTATCTCGCAAAGTTAACGTTGCTGTGACCAACCAGCCTTGCAACAGACTCACGGCGACCGAAATTTTACGAGAGATAAAGATGCCGAAGTAGCAGCAAAACAAGCTTAATTCAACCGATTTATAATGTTCATAGCAGATTTCGATCGATTCAGGGGCCCGTGTATTAATGTAATCATATCTATTATTTTAAAATTGATTTTCCAATTCATATTGGTTAATCGTTACACCTCCAGTAAGTAGGTGTCTAACTTATTTAATACAGTTGATATAGTCACCTTCAGAAGATCTGAATTGGATTGTGTTAAAGTGCCTTCAGATTAATGTTAACATTAGCGAGTTTATAACTTTTGCTTTGAGTTACAGTTTACCGGAATAATATCAGCTCGCTAAAGCTAACATTTGACTTACATTTCAATTCAATTCAATTCACTTTATTTATATAGCGCCAAATCACAACATAGTCGCCCCCAGGCGCTTCACAAGGGTAAGGTCTAACCTTACCCACCCCCTGAGCAAGCACAATAGCAACAGTGGTAAGGAAAAACTCCTTACATAACATTAGTTAGCTAATGTTGGGTGAAGACCCCCGATTGGTATTGTATAATTCGTACGCTGCTTCAAGTTTTTAAATTGTGTAAAATTTTTCATGAAAAGTTTGTTCCTGATTTTAGTGTGTACGTTAATGTAGCCACATTCTCAATATTTACCACAACCAAGCAGGTGAAGCAGCCATGCTCTGAGAATGACATGACCCCACTGCTATCACGGCGTATAAAGAGAGCTCAGAAATTAGTTATCCATATTACGCCAGTTGCCAAAATGAATTGCCAGCAAATCAGGCATGTTGCCGTCTGGTTCCAGTTGACATTCTCAAATGATGCCAAAGGGATTTATCTTATTAAGATTTGCACTTTTATTTTGTAAAAACATTCACAAGAACTTTTAATTTGCAAAATCACATTTACAACCCAATCATCACAACAAAAAGAACAAGTAACTAAAATTTCATTACTTCAGACTATAGCTCGTTGATGAGACGGAAGAAAGTGGTCCTGGGATTCACAGCAGTACAGGAAGTCTTTTGGAACAGTAGCTTGTAGGGGCTGCTTAAAACCATTTGAGATCTGGATTTTGAAATGTGTTGAGTATCTTGGTGGACCCATTTGGGCAATAATGCAGCTTAAAAGGAAAAATGAAGTTAAAGAATGAATTTTCATTGACATGAAAGAATTCTAAACTTTTTAAAGTTGTAAAAAAAAAATTTTTTTCTTCAAATTTAGTGACTTCTTCCCTATCAAATTGAACATGCTACTGTTTTGAATAGCGAACAATTGTTATTGTTACTTTTTGTTTAAGAGGATGTGGAAAAACTGGCTAATAAATTTCTCGAGTATTTTTGGCCCCACAGGGAGCATAACGCCATCATGGGGTCATGTATAAAGCTTTTTATGTCTGGATGCTTTTTATTATTATTATTATTATTATTATTGGTAAATACTAAATTATATCTATATATGTATATCCCCATCCATTTTCCAACCCCACGTATTCCAGTTAAGGGTCACGGGGGGAGGGGGGTGGTGGTGCTGCAGCCTATCCCAGCTCTCATTGGGCGAGAGGCACAGTATACCCTGGACAGGCCGCCAGTCTGTCGCAGGGCATAATATACATAGCAGGATTAATTTTAAAACATAATGATTCTTTTCAAAGCGTTTTTAAATTAGTCTTACTTATGGCTGGTCGATAAAACGATAAAGATAATTGTTGCAAAATAACGCTTCCTTGATAGAAGTATAAGCCATGGTCGATACAATGTCAATAGAACTCATTCCATCCATGTTTTGACAGACAACACGAAAAGCCAATGATAATGAGAATAGCGCCGCGCTGAACCAATCGTGGCTTGAATATAGTTACATCACGTCAGGTTAGGTTGACGCACAGAGTGTAGGAGTAGCAGCCGGCAGCAGCACAAGTGCTAATGTTTGGGCTACTGTCGCACCAGTATGTCAGGAGTGAGAGATAATAAGAGAAATTGACGACAGAAAATGTCAACGAAAACTCAAGTGACAGCATTACCGAAGACAACACCCCAACGGACACAGCCCGAGACCCAATAGACAAGGACATTGTTGAAAAGAAGGGTCAGAGGAATTTAGTAGTGTGGAGATATTTTGTCTATTTAAAGTCTGACAAGACTTTAATCTTTACTTGTTATATTTTGACATGACAAAATGTATGGTCTTGATTTGAATATATCTGAATGAAAAATGTCAAAACTGGATAAAACTAGGAAGATGTTTATGTGGATTTAATGACACGGTGTTTTGTTACCACCTTCAGCATGCCCTTACTGCTTTATGAAAACTAATGTTATTTGTACGAGATACTGTAATGAGTTTCATTTGTACCAACATGATGCTTTCTTTCCTTTTTTGCATTTTCATCAAAATACTTACCACCTCTGATGGAAATGCAAATGATTTCACTGCCAAGTCAGTCATTTGAAATGTTTCTTCAGAAAATGCTGACAGAAAAAAATGTTCTTTGTAATTCACTGTGTGGTTCCAAAATACAAATCATCCTCAGCCGTGTTAATGTTTCAGAGTAAAATTGCTTACCTTCATGATTCTAGAGAATCTAGAGTAACATACACAGCACAAATAAAATATACAGGCAACATAAAGCTGACTTTTCTCCAGGAAAAAAAAAAACCTTCCCTTTGAATGACTAATAGAACAAAACAACAACAACAACAAAAAAAAACCTTCAGAAACTTTTATTTGTTAGCACTTTTGGTTCAGTCATTAAGGATCAGTTCACATTTATAAAACCCTAGTCATATTCAAGTCATATTCAAGTCATAGTCAAGTCATAGTATATATTCAAAGATTAATCAACTACTAAATTAATCAGCAACTATTTTCCTACTCGATTAATCATTTTGAGTCTTTTTTTATGGCCAAATTTTTTTATTTCAGCTTCTCAAATGTGAATATTTTTCTTTTCTCTTCTCTGATAATAACCTGAACATCTTTGAGTTGTGGACAAAACAAGATATTTGAGGACATCATTTTGGGCTTTGGGAAACACTGAGCAACATTTTTTTAACCATTTTCTGATATTTTATGGATCAAACATGTAATCGATTCATCGAGAAAATAATCGACAAATTAATTGACTATGAAAATAATTGTTACTTGCAGTCCTAATGTCAAGCATGAGTTTTACCCTGAAACACTTTGCAAAAAAGCTTTATTAATAACACTGAGCATGCATTGTACCATACAACAGAGTAAACTCAAAATCAGCTAACAAAAATAAAATTGGTACAACAGAAAATGCATTGCAAGCAAAAGCCATCAGCTGAATCAGTTTGAGAGATGCAGAAATATGTGTTTTATAGACTAGCAGCAGGGTATTAATTTCCGAGCTCGCTTGTATTGTGAGCTCAAAGAAGCTAAAATCCAGCATGGCTACAAATTCAATTAATTGTCTCAAGATTCCAACTTGTGTCCTAACACACTGATAAATCACACACAGTCTTACAGTTTAGAACCATTGCCTTTCAGTTTTTACATGATGATCATTCTTTACTCAAAAGACAGCAGCGGGAGAGAGACTATGTGGTGGTAGGGCGCCTCAGGCAAGAGAGAATGTAAGCACACTGAGTAATGAAATAATGACTGAAATATAAAAGGACAAGGCAGGCCATGCTCGCTCTATCCAGGGGCCGACAGGTGTTTGCAGGAGCACTGATGCAAAAGCCATTAGAATGCTGTCAGAGGGCGGCTGCTAAAAAGTGAGGGCAGCATAATTACAAGCCATTCGCGCTGAGACAATGCTACATTCCCCAGCAGAAAAGACATTCAAAGGGACAGCTGTCACCGTGAAGTCTGTCTGTGGTCCTTCTGTTGTTTCCATTTCTTCTTAACTCTGTGGCAAAGAGCATATTTATTGTAAAAGTTAAGGGCAGGGTGCATGGAATTAATAGTGTTGAATAACCAGTATTAGCATCTTCGTGGGCAGACACACGAGGAAATGATCATACAAATATCATCGGTGTGGTCCAGCAAAATATTATTGGATTGTCAGCAAGACTTTTGAACCGGTTCAACAAAAGAAAACAAAAACCAGAAACTTTACATTTTTTAATGTTCTGTAACAGAAATGTTTATTTGGAATAACGATAACTGGTTAATAACTTTTCTTTCTTTCTTTTTTTTTTAAGTTAAAATATTTTCTGCTTGCAATACGTTAGTGCTGAGTCCACTTTATGCACGTCTTTGAACGGCGGAGATAAATTTATCAGTGGCAAGTAAAATGTGTGGTCTCACTATTTCTAATGAGAGGAGCTAAATATTGTGCTATGTACCTTAGAAATGTTGGTATTAGGCTCATGTGTAAAGAAAAATAATATTGGAAATCCACCCCCAAATCAGAAAAAAATTGATGGTGGGATGGAAAATGCAAAAATAAATAAATAAATGCAGAGATATTTCATGTTTGTGTGGTCAACATCATTTCATTTGTTAATATACATCCATTGGGATGGGGCAATTTAGGGCAAGTAATGAGATAA
>OMMV01178976.1:0-12602 GCA_900302635.1 Chatrabus melanurus
GACCAGCGCTGCTATAGCTGCAGGACCGGATGGCTGCTTGCCTGCGCTGGCTTACCTCCACTCCCCTCCCCTGTTGCAAGTCATGTGTTTTTCATGTTGTGAAGTGTATTGAGTATGTGCTTATGTTGCTGAGGTGTTTTTTTTTTTTTTTTCTCCTGTTCCCACACTGTACTCCCCAAGGAGAATAGTGCGGGGGTTGCCTTTTTTTTCTCCTCCCCTCCCCTCATGTTATGCTGTATTTCTTTCTTCCATCCCTGTCTTCCTGTCCTGCCCACCCCCTTTTTTCATATTGTCTGTATGTTTGTGTATATGTACGGACGGGTTGATGGCTTACTTTCGCTGGTACTTGTGACTAAGTGACAATAAAGGCTATTCATCATCATCATCATCATCATGTATGATGGTTTTATTGCAATGTTAAAAACATTAGAGAATATTGAGGCCATACGGTAGGATACTACAATTTCCTCATTCCATTGCAATTTCATTTATTACACAAAAAAATCTGCATATAGAATCTAAACGCATATATGAATGACTTTGACAGTGTTATATTTTAGTGTTCCGTGATAATATATTTGAAAAAATGCGACAAACAATGAAAAAACGCAACTGCGGCAGCAGATTTTATTTCCTTTAAAAAAAAATCTTGAGTATACACTACAACTTGCACTCATTTGCTAAAGATGTACTGTTGGTGACATTGTGGTTCACAATTTTTTAACCCAAACACTGCTCCACAGAATAAAGAATATGCTTTACAGAGCGCTTCTGGGTGCCAAACAAGTCACAACGCAGTCTGTGCAAAAGGTAAACAGGCGAATAAATAAATAACTTTACATGGAAAAAAAATATGAGATGTAGCAGGAAGTGTGTGCGTGTGTTTGTAGAGGCAGCGCTGTAGGAATACTTTTTTTCAAATCCACACGACAGCAGTAAACAGCAGCTTCAGAGGCTGCAGTGACATGCAGCGGTGTGACTTTCGTCCCACGGGTTCAAATGGAAATAAGTAATACATATAATATACTGTACACAACGGGTCACCAGCCGTAACACTGAGCCAGCTACTGTCAACAAATAATTTTTCATCAGCACAACCGCGGATCACCGATGTTACCACTGTGCAGTCAAAGCAACCTCTCCAGAACCACTGAGGTAAGAATACTGTGTTTCTCTCAGGTGCTTTTAAAGGTGGCTACTGTTAATTTTTTTTTAAATGTTTCAATTCAAAATTTTGAATCACATGATCTAGTCATCTCGAGCTTATCTTTGATCAGGCACTGGTACTTCCACCAGCCAGGAACTCTTCTTTCCACTGAAGATATCATTCAAAGTTACAAAAAAAAAAAAAAAAAAGGGGGGGTGGTCTTGGAAAATAATCTAACCACGTGTCGCTGACGTATAGTCACCAGATCTTGCTGTGAGAATTTGTGTGATAATGTTGGCTAGCATGTGCCCTCTGGCTATAACAAAGAGGATGCTCTCACAGCGTAAGAGTGCATAATTGAGTTTGTGTGCTACAACGATGAGTGCATCCATTTCCATCCAAGGCAGGTGGGCGCACTCGATAACACACGTCTCTTAAGTATCAGCTCATTCCCTTTAAATTCTGCTAAGATTATGGAAAATGATATGCATCCCAGACTCACAGATATTAAAACTACCCAGGCTGATAGGGATAGTGGTTTTGTGGCAGGACGTAAAAACTGTCTCATGTGAGTCTGCACTTGTTCAATCAGTTCCAGATTAGAAGGAATTAAACGTCCGTTGCTAAAAACAGTGTTCTTTTGTGTTGTTAAGTAGCATAGTGAGGAGAGCTTTAGTGCAAAGTGGATGACCAAAACACAAGCATGCGTCAACCGTCGACGCAGAGGAGGCAATTTTATTATCACGCCTACACAATGAAACTGCATACTGCAGCTTTTGCTGCTAAACTGTTGTATCTATGCAACTGAACAAACTGGATTTTTCCTCCTCTATTAATGTGGACACCTGTAACTTCTATCATACAAGTGTATATTATTGCAATTTGTGTTGCCAAAGAATTAGGGTGCTTGAAATAAAACTTTATTTAAAAAACAAAACAAAATCATGAGTGACTTAGAAAATATCAAATGAAGCAATATGTTTGTAATATTGTTTGGGGCCCAGAGCACAAAAACCAGACGTAATTTCAATATCTGAAATGGGCAAGTTTAATTTTGAGGTAAGAGAAACCAATAAGCAGAGAAAATAGCAAATATGAGAGAGCAAATTACATTCCGTTGGAAAAGTGAAAAGACTTAAGGAACATATAAAAGTAATCTCCAACTGGAAATTAGAAAGCAACCCTCAGAAACCAAATAATAGAAAAGAAATATTACTGTCCACTTTCTAAATCAATATAGCATTGCTACAAGACAGCATTACCATGGTAACTCGGGTAAAGAATGAAGCAATTCTTATTATTTCAAAATAAAAATCGCAGCCCGGAGCCCAAGTTTTATTACAGCAGCTGACAGATAACTGGTCTGGATTCAATGCAAAGATTGCTTTTCAATCATGTGCTTTATGAATGCACAAATTTCACCAGACAGAATGATCAAAGGGTCACAAACTGGTGAGTGAGGTGTCCAGACATGTTTCGTAGGCCTGATAGGGTGCGTGGTCACCTGAGGTGTTTAAAGTGTACAGTTGTATAATTGTTGAGCGAGTATCTGCATGCAGCATAGAGCCACTTTATTCTCCAGCAGCTGGTACTTCCGAGGAGAGAAAATGGCTGAGTTGCTTTTTCCTCTTAAATTAGAAGCAAATTGGATCCTTCATCTCACAGGGTGAAATAAAAATGTTGACACAGGACATTTTGGTACATGTGTTGCTTTTCATTACGAACTATAACCTGCATATTAGATTATTTCACAAAGCAGAGTGCCTGCTAAGGCTTCCAACACCTCTTCAGATAGAGTGCAACATAAGTTAATGACAATACGTTTGCATTGTAGAGTAATGTAAGCAGGTTTTTCTCTCATCTGATGCCTAAGAATTGTACTTTTGATGAAAATACAGCTGGTTCTAAACTGTTTTATGAAGAAAATCAACAGAGAGAAGCAGTCTGTCTGTTAGATTTGTGATTCCTCAGTGATCGATACATGTAAATTGATTCGCGCCACTGCAAATTTTCTCAGATAACAGATCTGATTCAGAGTCCTTGCTTTGCTTAAAACCAGTCAGCTGAACAGACAGCGCTACTGATCGCGCGCTTTTAATCACAGCATCAGTCGCACTGATGAGCTGTTTTACTGGACTGAATGCTTAAGCGGCATACGCGCAAACAAACGTGCATAATTGTGAATCAATCAAGAGCAATGGACAGCGATCATACACCCATGTGGCCAGTCAAAACACCCACCCATGCCTCCCTCTCTGCACAAGGCACTAAGTGGCTACATTAGACAAGGGGGTTGAATTGACAAGCCTATAACTTTAGAGCCAATAAACGCTGAGAGGCAGCACAGCGACGGAGATCGGATCCAAGCAGCAGCTCTGTTCACAACCCGGCCAACACGCTGGAGCCGTTGGTCAGGTCCAGCAAGTAAAGGGTGAAGCTTTTAGGCAATGAGCAGCAGGTGATCTCAGCTTTTCTGAAAGTCCTAATGCTCCTAAAAGCCACTCTCCCTGGTTCTGTAATTGGGCATCAGTAGTTAATGTAGTATTGACTGCATTACATGCTCCTGTGCATCCTTTCCCACTAATGCCATTTGCATCACCTTGTACATTTACCATATTGCTTAGCCAATAACTGTTAAAAGCAATCTGAATCATGAATCATATGGAACTTTTAGCCAGACAGACATCCAAAGGAGACAATTTACAGTTGAGTTAATTTGGGTACATTAGCAGCACAGTGTGGATTCAGCCTGACAGACCAATTTATGTCTCTGCCACAATCCTTTTATTGGTTTTTAGAAGCGAAAGGATGCTTCACTGTGAGATATGAAATATCCATTTTCAAACATAAATAACGGCTAACAAGTGCATCCATTACTTTTGTGGGACACGAAAGTCAAAGCAATATATATATATATATATATCTTTGACAAATGGCACACACACACAAAAGCATTTTTTGTGGTTATTGGAGGTTATTGTAGTGCGTGACAGCAGGTGCAGAAAAAAATAATAATGCTTTTAAAGAAATGGAAGCAGATGAGAAAACAGAAAACAACTTTATTTCAAACCATCTCAACGTTAGTTCCGTCCGAAATGGGACGTCATTAGAGGACAGTTGGATTAAAATTAAAATTAATTAGATTGCCTCACCCATTAACCTAAATACAGTGAGACAGATAAGAAATGCAAGCGGGCCTATTTGGATGGAAAGTGAGGGAAGGCTGCGCGGCGCTATCCATAATTTGCAATCAAGTTAAAAGCACTCCGCTGTCATCTCCCATCCCGCGGTGATGTCAAAGGCTGCCTCGCGAACTTCACACGCGCACAAAGCACTTAGAAAGAACAGAAGGAGCCGCGCGCACTGCAGCGTCCGCGCGCTCTCCTCAAACACCCCCTCCAAAAAAAACAAAACAAAAAAGACACTGCCAATCAGCTCCGAATAAACAAGCAAGTGCTCCAAACTGAGCTGAAGTTTGGATAAAGAGAATTTAAATAAAAGCGGACGCTGCGTTAAATGTCAGCAGCATTCGCGCGCGCGCGCGTGTGTGCGCTGTTGTAGCATCCGACGGCTGATGAAATGTTACTCACCCTCTTCCTTGTCCAACACCATCGTCCTGAGGACCGAGTCCTTCCCCGGGCGGTCCGTCCTCGGCTCCGGCACGCTGCACCGCTCGGTCCGCGCGCAGCTTGTCCTGGAAACGGCGTGGAAACGCGCGGCTGAATCGCACGACACCTCGTTCACCCAAAACCGGCGACGATAAATGACCGGTTTTCTTCTTCTTCTTCTTTTTTGTCTCCAAAATCACTACGAATTCATACGCGGTGACGCGCGCGGCCGAACCTCTCTATCCGGACTGAATTGGAACACAAATAAACGAAGCACCGTCGCTGGCTCTTGATAAATTCCATGCGATTAAGAAGAAAGAAAAAAAATATATATTTTTTTTTTTAAAAAGGAGGGAGAAAAACAATGAAAAGCGATGTAAATCTACGTGTCGCCTGCGTGTCTGTGAGCGGAGGCGCGCGCGGACGGCTAAGGCGGCGCGTGAGCTCCCCTCTCTGCGCTAATATTCTCTCTTTCTGGCTCCGAAACGGCAACTATATATTCAAACAAATCCGATCGCGGACGTGACAAGTGCTACACGAGCGAACTCAGTGCCGCCTCTCTGCCGCTCTGCTGCCGCTGCCGCTGCTGCTCAATAAATGCGCGCAGTTTCCACACAGCCTCGGATTCCCCTGTTAATTAAATCAATTCATTATGCTCAGATCTGATTAGCAGCCCTTCCCCCCTCTTTGAATCAATTATTCAATACACAAACATAATTGCTTGTGCCAGAGGTGTCTAAGTATTAGCTTATTTAACTCCAAGGACACTAATTACCCCTAGGGCAAGGGAACTTTTCTCATTAATTCTGACAAAACACAAAAGCACAGCTAAGAGAAAGCGTGCGCGTACGCGTGTGTGTGTCAGAGAGAGAGAGAGAGAGAGAGAGGGAGAGAGAGAGAGAGATGCTGAGAGGGAGTGATGCTGCTCCATAAGTAAACATAAATTGCTTTTTCTTCTCTTTTTTTTTAAATAAAAAAAAACCACTGAATTTAAAAGTAAGATCTAATTGTGATTTATTTAGCAGTTAATTAGTGTCCAGCCACACGTGTCTCATGCTGCAGATAAACAGGTTTTGAAGAAAAAGAGACAGCACAACAGATGGGCTGCGTTTTTGATTAGTGGCTGAGATAGAAGGTTCGCTTTCAAATCTGGTAATATAATTGTTGCCTGTTATTGCCAAGATTAAAGTGTTGCTGTTTCATGGTGGAGCCTTAAATAGCACCACTTTCACTTGCCCTGCGGAGACTGTTAACCAATTAAGGGTGAGATCCAACAAAGATTAGCCATTTAGAAGACTGGAGTGGAGTATAGCTACAATAATGCCGGCTCGTCAGCAGCCAGCAGGCTGTCTGTGGTGCGAGCTGCTCAGTCTGTCCTTGGCTCCTCTTAAATTTTGCACCAATTATAGCCGCCCTATCTTTAGCTCATTATCATTAGAATCAAATAATAACAATAAACTACTCATTATCTTTTGCTGTAATAACAGAGATCCCAAAACGTTTTCATATCAAGGCCCCAACGGGCAGCGGTGCGTACAGCTAACCTCAAAGTTAGCTTGGATAACCGCTAATCTGCTAACTAAAAAGTTAAGGCTGCTGTCTCATTGGGAGACGACTATTTGGCGACTGTGACGACTGAATGTTTAGACGACTGCTACAGGAATTTGGCCAAGCTTTTGGCAACCGTTTAATGAATTAGATGACCGGTGGATGTCTTATTGAACAATATTTGATGAATATTGCTAAGGGGCCGTATGTCTGTCATCCTCAATTCGTTAATTACTCGCTAACGACCGCATTTCGACCATGATTCGACCTTGTAGCAAATGAAGCGAACCGGGCAACTGAAACAGACCGGGGGGGGGGGTGACTTGGTAGCAGTCTATTGAAGACTCCTTGGTGAGTAAAAAGACTAGTTAGCAAATAGTTAGGGACAAGTTAGCAAAAATAAGCAGTTGTTCATTCACCACCAGGGTTTTGAATATGTTCAAAATCTGTCTCACTCAACAATCTGTCGCAAGCCCAGTGAGATACCGCCTTAACTGTGATAACGATAAACTGCTAAAACATTGAGCTAACTCTTATTAGGCCTATATGATTTTTAGCTTTGGCTTGAATTTTTTGTCTCTAAAACCCTGAAAAACGGACCTAAAGAGCTGAATATGTTGTAGCGTAAACATGGAGGTTCTCAAAAAGGTTTAGCATGCCAAGATCAGATGATGATCAAGATGTACATAAATAATTCAATGAACAAATGAAATGAAACAGTAGTTTACATTCAACATACAGTTTATTCGCAGTAAGAAAGTATTAAAATAATAAGAAATATTTAAAAAATAAGAATACCCATGGAAAATAATTTTAAAAATCTAATTGATGCATTTACTCTGGCTTGACCTCCTGCTCCTCCGTCTCCTCGAGGTGATGCTTGTTGGCTTCTCGCGGTGTGTCAATTTCACTTATTGTATAATGCAGCCATTCTCAAACTTAAGAATGCTGGGGCCAACTTTGAAACCTGAAATTCATCTGGGGCCCACCCAAAACCTTCAATCACAATTTTGATCAACACATGAGACTAAGATGAAGTATTTTCATATGTACAATATGTTAAACTAAGGAAGAGAAATGAAGAAAAACATAATTTAGATCCCATGGTTTTGTATTACATTTAAAAAAATCAAATTTTATAGTTAATGTTAAACTTCTTTACAAAATTGAAAATCATAGAGTTTTTTTTTTTTTATGTATTTTTAATGACCTCATTGCCTACCTGCAGTACATTCATTGCCGACCAGGGGGCCTTGGCCAACACTTTGTGAACCACTGGATTAGTGTATAAGCTCCAACAGGAACAAGCCTGTATGATTTTAGGGTTTACAAATGGTTTTGACTTTAAGCTTTATTTAAAAAAATGTTAGTTGGCTTAAAGTTAGCTTAACTAAATTTAGTGAAAGCTAATTGGTTTTCAAAGTTAGCTGAAAAGCTGATATGAAAAAGTTAGCATCACTAAATAGCTGTTAACCGATTAGCTGAATTGTGCCCACCACTGCCAATGGGATCTAGCAGGATAGCTTCTGAAAATTGTCAGTGGGCCACAAGTTTCGTCAACCATCATTGCGTGTTGCCATGACATATGACCACCTCTGCTTGACTACATTTTTCGTTATACTGGGACATAGCTGTAGCATAGAGTTGTTGCGCCCGAAGTCTTTACTGTTCACGTAACTTTTGGTTCATTCTGGTTATTGTTCATTGTGACGTTCTTGTCCTCAGAGTCAAGTCACTTTATTTATACAGTGTCCAATCATAACATAAGTCACCTTTGAGTGCTTGCTCATGGAGTGGGTAAGGTCGGTGTAGACCTAGACCTTACCCACCCCATGAACAAGCCCATTGGTGACACTGAAGTTACTGTAATTATATCCATATTAGCTTACCTATATGGCCATTACATGCAGTATCAGAATTGGTCCACTTCCACGTGGGAATTCTGTTACTGTGTAAGACATCCAGAATTGTGTAAAGCTGTTGTGCAATTCTGGAAGTGGCCTGGCAACATTTTGGAAGTTGGACCATATCAGAATTATTGTTGAAATTTCAAAGTCTTCTAAATCTTTATCAAAGAATTTTTGTACATGTCAGAAATTAAACCCTAACCCATGTGAGAGAAAGTGATTTGAAAGGGGCAGCACGGTGCCTTAGTAGTTAGCACTGTTGCTTCACAGCAAGAAGGTTCATGGAAACTCAAAAACATGCAGGCTAGGTGAATTGGAAACTCTGAAATTGACTGTAGGCGTGAGTGACAGTGAATGAGTTTGTCTTTCTATATACTGTTGAATCGTCCACACAACCTTTTAAAATAGCCATGCCATCAGTAGTTTGAAGGGAAACTGTCAATTTTTTCATTATTTCTGTTAATCTGTGATGAAAAAGTAAGTTATCAAAGCATTTCAAATCCACTGTTGAATCCTCAGTTGGCAGAGCAGGTTGTCCACTAACTAAGGATTGGTGGGTTCGATACCTGATTGAGGTCAAAGCATCCTTGACGCTGAACACCAAACGTCTACTTGACATTGGGGCACATTGCCCTATCGACCCAATACAAATCGTAGGACAATGATGTAGTGGAAGAAGGCTGATCAGCACCAAAAACCCACTAAACATAAGCGCTGGTTCAAGTCTAATTGTTTAGCGTAAGATCAATGCTTTATTTACATAATGACTTCATATGTGTTTGCTTTTATTTTTTCATGACAATGAAGTCAGTGACCAAAAATGTAGCTCATAGCCTACAGGGATCATTTCAGTTCAGGGCAGCAGGCTGTGGTGAGATTGGGCTGGCCCTGAAATCAATGGGCTGATCCCTCTCTGTCCGGCTTTCTAGCTGACATGCTTGACTTTTCATCTCCACAGTCACATAGATTGATGACTTATGACCGAGAATGTATGTTTGCTGACCTCTAGCAAAGTGAGTGACACATAATTAATCCAATCACACAGAAAACTGGAATGGAAAGGGAGAAGAATGGTCCAGCATAACAGAGGCTTGACTTCAAATAGCCATTTGACATTAAATTGTGGAAACACTGAATGAAGACCATTCTGAAAGAGACAACCAAACTGACTGACAATAAAAATGGAAAAAAAGAAATAGGAGCTTATTACAGTTACCTCAGTTCAGTCATACCTCAGTTTGAGTTGTCATGGTACAGTATTTTCTGGACTATATGACGCACCAGAGTATTAGTCGTATCTGTCAAAAAATGTGTCATGAAGAGGGGAAAAAAAGCATATAATAGTCGCCTCGGTTCGTAAGTTACATTTATTTTTGAAACATGGTGGTACCGCTTTATGCAACAAGAATGCCTGCCAGCAAAATCATTTATATTCATCGCCTTAGTAATTACCTGGGCATGGAGATGTAACTGCACCATTGATAAAGGAGAATTATGCCTAATTACAGCCTAGACTCTATTTTTAGATGTTAGATTTTTTTTTGCCATCTGATTCTCACTCGCCATGTCCACGCAGATCCATTTCCTCATCACTTTGGTTGAGTTCATGACTAACTACACATGAATAATAAACTGGATAAACCCAACCCCTTTGTGTACTGCGCCCATGTTTGCTCTTAGTTTATCCATCCCGTAAGATAGCAGCATATTGTAACCTGTGATATGAATAATCTACTAAACACTCGGAAGTTTTCGTACAACTTGTTTGGACACATATAATCATTGCACTGCATGCCTTTAGTAAATGCTAAATTTCCAAATCTTTGTGATGATCCTCGAACTGCTTAGTAGGGAAGGTACACTGTGCTTTATTCTTCTAGCTAAGAGCGTGTAGCAGTAGAGTAGCAGTGAGGTTTTCATTCCAAGTCCTTAGTACCCCATGAACAGGATATTGTAACACCTTAGACAGATGACCCCAATGCAGAGAACCACAACAATAATAGGAACAAGCTGATTTATTGTCCCACAGGTAATTAATGGCACAGTTTGTAACAGCAGGCAACAGGCTTGGTCATTATACAAGGTGAAGTCAGGCGCACGGGTGACCAGTCCAACAGGCAACAGTCTTTCAGAGGGAACGGCAAATCCAAATCACAAGCAGAAGGTCAATGCACAGAGTTCAATCCTACCAGGAAAGAATTAACCAGAATGAGATAATACAGGACCAGAACAAAGCAGAGATCAGGACCAAATACCGAAAGCGTGACCCATGACAGATATATTTTATCTCTCACTACCCCAACATAATGAACCAAATTCTGATGTTCTATTGTTCAACCAGCTCTCGATTGGCTAAACAATCCTGACTTAACTAATCATGTCTTGGTAGATCAGAGAGAAATAGAAAATGCACAATACTTGGGGTCCTGAGCAGCAAGATTGAGGATCACGGAGGTAGTTTCAATGATATAAACCAGCACACATGAAAACATTCACAAACACATCGGGTGCTAGTTCTTACAGCTGTATCCAAGCACAGAGGACAATTTGGTGTATTTGCTGTTTTTGGATGCAAACCATGTTTTTGAACTTTTACAAGAGATCTAACAGTGGGCGTAGAATAAGTGGGGCAAATTATTTTCGGGCAGGTGTAAGTTCTATTTGCTATTGAGAGGGCACATAAACTGGGCACAAAGCTGTACCCTGGGTGTAAAGGGGCTGGCTTTACCATGTTCATTAGTCATGGGCGTGTTGTAGTCCAAACATAATGTCAACCAATCAGAGTGGGGCCTGTCATTCCCTTTAAACCAGAGTACACCAGGTGCATATTGCTGCGGTATTGAGAAAACAAACACATGTGAAAGTTATTCTGGCGAGTTAACGTATAAGCACCAACCTGGATCGTTTTTGGATAGTCAATGCTGCTGACTGAGGAAAACAATGGCAAATTCAAGTGGTAGGCCATGAATGGAGTTATCATCACGCTGAGGATCGACTAATCGACTGATCTACTGCTGCATGTGGGCTTGAAGGGCTATGGACAGATTTGTCACGCAGATGAGTGTCAGCAATGAAAGAAATATGAGGGTACTTCAAAAAGTTCTCGGCCTCACCCAGAAAATGTCACAGGAGAAAGATTGTGCTTGCATTATTATTCAACATAGTATCCCTTAACTTCAATGTACTTGGTTCACTGATGTTCAAGCTTTGCTATCCCTTCGTGGAAGAAGGTCACATCTTAAGGGAGTTACACCCCTTGTTTCCGGGTGAAGCCGAGAACTTTTTGAAGTACCCTTGTAGGTGTGGGATGAACTCATGTTACATTTTGTCTGAATGTGACTCGTCTGAGATGTGTGCAGTCTGTGTTGGAACTCTGGAAATCCACAACTTGCTTACAGGAACTCAAGACCATATGGAGCATTTTTTTGGGGGGGGGGGTTGGAGATGCATCTGGCTTGGGTTGACAACTGAAATATCCTATTTCAATGACTGATCTGGCATCATTACAATCACTGATTCACTAATTGCCGTCCATTTTACTGGGACTTCAATCTTCACCTCCTTCTTGTCTTTTCAACCATCTGTCATTGTGAACACTGGAATGTATATGATTGTCTCATTGTAACATTTCTGTCACTGCATGGTCTGATAATTCTTTGCTGTGTTTTTATTATATTTTGTTAGGATGGCCAAAGCAGATGGTCAGCCCACTGAGTCTGGTCTGCTTGAAGTTTCTTTCTATAATCAAAAATCGCATGAGGGAGTTTTTCCTTAACACTGTCGCCAGTGTGCTTGCTCATAGGGTGTGTAAGGTTTAATCCTTGCTCGTATGTAGCTCCTTGAAATGACTTCTGTTGTTGATTTAGCACTGTATCAATACATTCAACTAAACTAAATGGAACCTGTCAGACTGCACAGGAGATAGCGGTCACCAGAGTTCCCTGAAGTGAAGCAGTGAAGCAGTCAGGTGAAGTTTTCTATTTTTCCACGAGTGTTTACTTTTATTTCATTTAATGGTTGCTTTCCACTCACTTTCATTGTGTATGTTACAGCATATAATGTTGCTGTACATCTATTACTGCCTGTTGGAGCCATAATGAAAAAAGCAAATTGATTAATATTTTTGAAATGAAATTTCTATGGTTTATATTCTATATTAATGTATTTTGAAAATAATTATGATTGCAAATTAAAGAAGTTGAAAGTAGTTGTGTACTGATTACCTGATTACTTGTTTACTCCTCCATATAGGGGCCGGCCTCCCAACATGTATAATTAGAGGGGGCAGCACGGTGGCTCAGTGGTTAGCACTCTTGCCTCACAGCAAGAAGGTCTGGGGTTCGATTCCTTTCTGTGTGGAGTTTGCATGTTCTCCCCATGTCTGTGTGTGCT
>OMMV01178982.1:0-11172 GCA_900302635.1 Chatrabus melanurus
AGATATTCTGGAAGTTTATTCCACAGGCGGGGAGCATAGAAACTAAAGGCTGCTTCACCTTGTTTGGTTTTGATCCTGGGAACACTGAGTAAACCTGTTCCAGATGATCTGAGGGGTCTGGGTGCCTCATAACGTATGAGTAAATCAGAGATGTATTTAGGCCCAAGACCATTTAGTGCTTTATAGACAAGTAACAAGATTTTAAAGTCTACCCTTTGACACACAGGAAGCCAGTGCAGTGACTTAAGCACTGGTGTAATGTGCTCCACTCTCTTGGTGTTGGTGAGGACTCTGGCAGCAGCGTTCTGGATGAGCTGCAGTTGTCTGATTGATTTTTTACTCAGGCCTGTGAAGACACCATTACAATAGTCCAGCCTGCTGAAAATGAAAGCATGAACAAGTTTTTCTGTATCTTGTTTAGACAGAAATTCCTTTATTCTGTCTAACTATATTACTATATAAATGGATTTTACTTACTTATTTACTTACCACGGAACCATAATGGGTCCTGGATGGCAACCACCCAGGCAGACAACTGGTCCATTCCACATCTCCAAAGTAACCATCTATCAGCTATAGCCAGGTGAAACGTGGGCGTCCCCTTGCTCTTCTCTGGTCCACTGAGGCGTGCTGGATCATGCCCAGAGAGATGTGCCACAGCCAAAATATCAGAACTGAAACACAGAAATATCTACTGAACCAAAAATTCCAATTGCAAACATTTTGGGTGAGTCTACACTATATTGATTTTGTACAGTGATTCCTTCAATATTTATTGAGACCTTTAAACATCTTTTCTTTTTGTGTCAAGAAAGTTTGTCTTTTTACTGCTCCTGAGTGTTCAGAGTTGCCACAGCAGATTCAATTTAGATCCGCATTGTGATTTGGCATGTTTTACACTGGATGCCATTCCAGTTCTATATGGAGAAACACACACAGCCCCTGGTTTTCCCAAGCAGTCTCCCAGTCATATCTCCCAGCCAACCCTATTTTCCAGACTATAAGTCCCACCGGAGTATTAGCCGCATCTGTCAAAAAAATGTGTCATGAAGAGGAAAAAAACATATAAAAGTCACATATGAGTATAAGATGCTTTTATTTTTGAAACATTTATTTCACAAGAATTCAAGAAAAACATTTTTTAACAATCTGGAAAGACTGTTCAGTAATACACTAGTCTAAAGAACATAGGATAAATATCTTTTGGTAACAAGCCACATTTTAAAAGTTTCAGATCTCATTCCGTATCACTGAATCCATTGAATTTTTCATCCTCGGTGTTAAACCTAGTTTATGCTACTGTGTTGCGGTGACGTGGACCCCATCCACATCCTACGCAGTAACCTGACGTGCACCTCCCCAAAATTGTAACTACGCGTCGAGACGACGCAGACAGCAAGGGCTGTGATTGGTCCGCGTCACGGCATGATGTGTGTGTGCTCTGGTGGTCGTCAAATCAGCCGACTTACGAAAACACCTGAAGTGCATTTATCCGTCCGTGTCCCACAGAGGCAGTGTGGTACATTTGCCCGTCCTCCGCCTCGATTCGTTCAGTGGCCGTACAGTCCACCTCCGCACGTCTCCTTTTTCGTTGTCGTCGCCACATTTGCAATAAAAGCATTTGTTGTTCAATGTTGATCATCTCCAAATGCAACGCTACTCTTTAAAAAAAATTTTTTTTTCTCTCGGTCGAGGTTATTTAGAGCGCAGGAAACAAACAATCAACGAGTTCACTCCCCCTTCCGTTCCACCGATGAATTGCAAAGCAACATGGACCAACGTGACGCAGAACTTTGAATGGTGCACGCCGGCGTCGAAGCTACGGCGTAGCACTGCAGCAGAAGCATAAAAGCGCCTTTACTTGTAAACAATTCCGCCAACTCCTGAAGAAGATGAAGCACCGTCTCCTCCTCTCCTAGGCTATTGTTACACTCACCATCAGCATTAGGTCCAATTAGTCCGGGCTTTTTGAATCCCGACAGGATGGTGCCAGTTATCACTGAAGTCCATGCTTTGTTGATCCATCCCACGACATCCTGGAAAATTGCATGGCACATCCTCCTGGTTGCCGTAAATCTGTGCTCTCCATCCACCATCCAGGTCTCCCACAGGTGACGATGCCTTAAAACTCCGGTTCAATGCAATGTCGAGTGGCTGGAGTATTTTAATTAATCCTTCAGGGATGATGGCAGGTATGGCGTTGCAAGCTTTGATCTTGTCTTTGATTTGTGTGGTGATATGTGCTTGCATACTGTCCATCACAAGTAGGATCTTGCGTGTTTTAAAGAAGCCATCAGGATGTTTAGAGTACCACTTCATAAGCCAAAAGTTCATCATTCCTTCATACATCCACGCTTTCTTTTTTAAGGTCACGACAATAGTGGAGGGGAATTTGGCTTTCGGCGTGGTCTTCCATTTGAAAATGACCATCGTTGGCAATTTTGAACCACTGTGATGTGAGACCAGTTGTCACAATGCTCACACTTTTTGCCCTTTCTCTGTGATGCTTCAGGTCATGGGGATGTCAAACATTCGGGGGACGTTGTCCATGTTAACTATATGATCTGGTAACACATTGTGTGCAGTAACTGCCTTATTAATGAAAGCATGGAAACTGTTGTCCTTGGCTTGGAAGTCTGGTGGCAGTTTCTGACACATCGTGGTCAAGAAGGCCCACCAGTAAAATTTATATTCATCTCCTTGTCAATTACCTTCGTGCCATCATGCTTTTAGCCCACAATTAGCCGTCTTTGTTTTTTTCCATAGCAGTAAGAGCTCCTTCTGCTTTTCTCCAGGCCCTAACAAGTTTCTCACTCACTCCAAACTTTCTTTTTGCTGCTCGAATACAGTTTTCAGTTGCATACTTTTAATCTGCAGTTTAACTTCTGCAGTATAGCATTTTCTTTTTGCAGGGATTTCATTTGTGTTCTCAGTTTATTTTAGTTTAGTAATGCAATTTTTTCAGTGGTATCGCAACAGTTTTCAGTTGTCACGTTGGTAGATGGTGCATCTTGTGGCCGCTGATGATAATTCAGTGTATTTTTGACATATGTCACTTTGAAATATAAGTTGCAGGACCTGCCAAACAACTAAAAACAAAAAGCGCAACTTATAGCCTGGAAAATATGGTAATCAGGACATACTCTGCTTCACTTCTGAGATGTTATGGGATCAGGTGCACACCAAGCAGAATGGCTGCTTTTTGCGTCAAGAAAGTACTCCTGCTAAATTTTGCACTGAATCACTTATGGTTGTATATTGCTTGTTAGCCAATCCTTTCAAAATCTGATGACTAACCATCCAGGGTAGCAAGATGTCTGCACTGTCCCAGTCCACCCAGCTGTAAATGGGTACTGGCCTTGACTGGCCTGTGATGGACTGGCGTCCCGTCCAGGGGCCATCGTAGGCTCTTATCCACTTCACACTACAGAATCTGGAGACAAGCACCATGCCTCAGGGCCTGTAGTGGACTTACTGAACTTAATCATTTTTGACAAATTCTAGTGATGATGCCATTACATCCAAATTAAAGAGAAAGGACAACCGTCATGCTCATTGGTGGAATGTGACAGTGGGAGGTTGCATGAGAACTTTGTGTCAAAGTGTCCACTATTTCAACGTTGTACGGACAACAACACAGGCAGCATTGATGACCAAGCACGTGTTACAACACCACAACGGCACATCCACCTCCAAAAACATCACGTCTGTCTTTGACTGCAAACCAGAGTACGTCACAATGATAAAAATGATTCACTATTTGCAATGAATTGCACCACATTTTTACCAAAAAAAGACAAATATTGTGCCAATGAAGATGACGTGCTGAATTGGAATTGTTGCTCAGTATAACAAACACCAAAAAATAAATTGAAATGAGACTGTGATCAAGTGGATGTATTTATATCTGTACAGCTATTAAGCAAAATGTAACAACATACGCAGGTGGAAAAGTTTAAAAGTGCATTTAAATGAGTGTAAGATGTAATGTGGGAACAACATCCAAACCAAATCCAGAGATAGATCAGGAACTAAAACCAACATAACAAGAGGTCCGTTTCCGGCACTGGAACTCGACCTACTTCCCAGATGTTGCAAGGGTTTACAGGAACAGCCCCATAATTGGTCCTCTCAGCTGTTGTGATTCCATTGTGGTGAAGACCCACCGGGCTCATGCAGCTAAGTATGCAATGACGTTATAATTCTGTGACAGTTTAGGCCTCAACATAGATTTTCTCATTCCTCCTTGAAGACTAGAATCCTTGCTGGACCTCTTCCATCGAGAAGAAAGTCAACAATGTGCGTACCTCCTTGTCGGCCCATCTGTCACCTCTGCTGTCCAGTTCTTCTGCTCTTGCTCGGGTTTTGCTAGTCTGGCTTGGTGCTTGTTGTTGTCGTCTTCTCCCATGTGAGTTAACGAACAATCAGTGTCGCGCTTCATCCTACGGGTTTTCAGGGGAATTCAGAAGTAGCTACCTTGGAGCAGGGACCTATCTCGCCCCCAAAAAAAGGCCCCGAAAATCACCTTTCAGGGGTGGTTCCCCATGAGTTCCTGCACAAATCAGTTCACTAATGCAAGTTGGTCATGTTTTTGTCTAATACATGTTTGCCCAAACTGATGTAATAATAGTGCTATCTGAGAAGTAACACGACTCCAATATTGTAAATTCATAACGTCTTAATGAGTTGTTCCCACAATATGTTCGTGTCATATCCATATTTCATGTTAAGGAACAGTCATGCAAGAAAAACTCATCCATTTCTCGGTGAAAGACGACAGCATTCAGGATGCACATTGTCTGCTTAAATTCTGAAAACTTCGACTCTTTAGTTCTTTGTCAGGATCACACCAATACTGCAGATTGCTGGAGCCTGCAGGCTTCTTTGTCACCGATATGAGCACGCAGTGCCCCAAATTGGTGACACCGACACTAGGATTTCACCTGCACTTTGTTTCCTACCATGGCACCACCTCTCCACCGTCAACCCCCGAGGTGATTCTCAGCCTCGACTCCTCTCACTCCTCCCTTTGGTATTCAGAGGGCAAACAATGCACCCCGGTGGTTTGAGGCTATTTTTACGCCTGCAGGCTTTGTTGTGTGTTGTCTTCCCTCCACCCCCTTCTGAAATGTACCAAATGATGGGACCAATCAAATGCAATTTTTTTGTGAGCTTTGGCATAAGTGAAGCCCAGAGGGCCGTACTACAAGACATGCATATTGTTGCGTGCCATTATGGCAGCGGCCCATCGCGTGACAGCACTGTGACAACAACTCCTTTCAGATTAAACGCTGAGTGACTGATTATTGATAATCATAAACAGACTGCGATCCTACATGTTGTTTGCATTAAAAAGTGCTGCAGTTAGCATGGAACAGCACTGTTATTATGGCCATCATTCCTCCAGTGTTTGATTTAACTGATGGGAGGCACCTTCCTCAAAAATGAAATGTCCATTGCAACCAGAATGAGCTTGTTTTTATAACTCTGGTGGAAGTGGTTTTGGAAGGTCTGCTGAGTTCATAAAACTTCCTAAAAACACACACACACACACACACACAACTGTGTCACAGTAAACCAAGAATCCTCTGGCTGATGGGTGATGTTTGATTAAAAACCTCAAGTCATTAGGAAATAAATTCTTGAGCGAATACAATCAATTGTACAGAAAACATGCCAGTCCACAGTTTATTGGTTACATGTCGGTGTAGGAACTTGGCGCTTGTTCTTGCAAACATTCTGCCATGTCTGTGAAGCGTGCCCAAGGATCTTTTTCTTCATTGTTATTAAGTGCCTCGTATCCCTTCCCTGGATTTAACCTTGATGACAATGCTTTCCAAATCCCAATCATTTAGAATTCTGTAAACAGAGCACACTTTCATGTGAGCACAAACTACACAGTGAATACCCTCTAATAGCGCATATCAATTGCTATTAGGACCATCGGAAAAAAAGCAGAAAAAACACGGGGGCCCGATTATCCCCCAGTCTCTAACAGGCCAAATAAATAGTACCATGTGAGTGATTTGGCCCAGATGGATACCCAAGTCCAGGGGAATTAGGATTGTCCAAAAACCATCAGCGTTTAGCAGGGAAGTCAAGGTACCTGCCTTACCTCAGCATTCTCTCATCATTAAGGGCTTAGTGTCCCAAATGGATTTTACAGTCTCTGGGACACGCAGGCAGGGAGTAGCTCTAGGCTAGCTTGGCTCCCAATGAAAACCATTTGCGGAGACAGCGGTGCACCCTTGAACGCGGGTCAGTGATCGCGGCGTATTACGTCATTAGCATTGAAAAAGTCAACAATGCCAGTGTCAAGGCTGGCAACGCCACTCTAAAATTCAAAAGAGACATCCATCAGATTGTCCTGTCCCTGGCAACAGTCCCATCATGGCAACTGCCGCCTCCACCGTAGGCCTCATTTGTGTGTGTAAATAATTTACCACTCTGTGCTCTGGATCAGACGTCGGCAATGGAAATGAGCTGCAGTGTGTCAACAGTCTCCAAACATTTTACATCAGCTCGCTCGTCCTGCTTGATTTAGGATTGGTCGTGTCACAGCCTGAACATGACGGCTGCTGTTGTCACATTTATCCATCTGTGTCAGACTGATGGAGGATTTTATTCCTGTGTCTATTACATGTGGCTTAGATTGTTTGGACAGACAATATAAATGCATCTTAAAGCCACTATTCCAGGAAGGAAAAAAAGAGAAAGAAATGTGATGAATTCTTTGGTGACTCCATACGCAGTACTGTCAATTTAGTACTACTTGTGACCAAAGACAAGGCAGGACAGAACTCCGATAGTACCATAAATTTAAGGTGAAATTGTCACAGTGTGACTTTGAAATTGAATTTTAAGAGTTAATAAATATTAACCAAACAAATGCAAAAAGAAAAGAGATACACTGCATGTTAGAAAATTATCATTAATGCTCTTCCTCAAAGTTACACATTCAGTTCGACAAGTATTTTTCATGCTTTTTAGTGTAGATTTCAGGCAAATGCCAACAGAAAAGGCACAGTCACACTATGACATTTGGGCCAACGTGGACGAATGTATATGCAAATGTCGGTGTCTGCTGGCCGCCGCTGGACCTTCACTAGCCGCTGCCGGCCTCCGCCGTTAGACCAGCAGAGGCCGGCAGAGAAAGATTTTCTTCAAAAGAAGACTTGAAAGTTCAGCTACAGTTTGCCAGAAGGCACATGGGAGATGCTAGCCTAGATTTGATCTGTTTTGTTGTATGAAAATCCTTCTCTGCTCCACTCCACCATGATGTTGTGTAACTGGTGATGCAAAATGCAAAACTTGCACTATGCACGATTCCTCCAATCACAACCAGAGAAACCCCTAACTTTGTCAGAGTTGTTGTGGGTGTCTTGTTGGCTTCACTCGCAAGTCTCCTTCTTGCATGGTCACTCAATTTTTGAGAACTGCCTACTTGACACAGGTTTACCATACAATACCGTACTGTTTGTATTTCTTAATGATTGATGTAAATTAAGTCCAAGACATGTTTGATGATGTGGAAATGTTCATGTATCCATCCATCCCCCGATGTGAAAACTGATTGTAAAGTGATTATTTATTTGTGTTATACTAATGGGGGCACATACTTATTCACACTTTTGTTTTGGGTTTGATATTTTTATTTCATTTATGTCAAATTGTAGAGATTTGTTTTCACTGTGAGTTTAAATGGCATAATTTTAGAAATTTTATTATAAAGAAGCCTGAATTTTTTTTGTTTATTTTGATGTCATAAAAAAAATCCTCACATGTAAAAGCTCGAGGGCGCACTAACTTTTTCACATGACTGTAAGTTAACACAGACAAAGACTAAAAACTTTCAAAGTAAATTTTCCCCAACTGCACGTTTGTGTATTTTTTTATAATGTGGTATTCTTTTTTTATTATATGACTGTCTACATAAAGAACAAAAATTGTGTAAATAGGTTGATTTTATACATTTCTTTTAAATTCTACTATGATGTATTGTATTTTACACAAGTGCATCCTGGACATGGTGTTATTCTGCGTCCGGGAACTGTAGGTGGTCCTCTAATCTACAGATAATCCATTTTTTAGGGGTTGGTGGAGGGATTCTTTGCAGCCGATGTTGATTTTCACAAAGCGTTTGATTCAGTAGACCGGGCTGCTCTCTGGGACATCCTGAGAGCTCACGGGATCCCCAAGAATTGTCTGGACACCATAGCTGATCTACACACAGGTACTGTGAGTGCTGAAAGGAATATGTACTGGTTCCTACTTTGTTCACTGGTTGAATGGACTGAGTGTTGGGTAGGGTTGTGAAAAACAGGTGTTTTTGTTGGTGAGGAATGGTTTCCTGACCTCGACTTTGGGGACGATGCTGTGATGTTGGCGGAATTAATGGATACCGTAATTGCAGCACTTGAAAAGCTGAGTGAGAAATTGGAGTGTCTAGGTTTGCAATTTCCTTGGATCAAGAATAAGATCCAAGCTTGCAATGACTTCCTGAACTTGGCCATCAGAAGTGTATCTGTATGTGGTTCAAGTGTCAAACTTGTTGAAACATTGAGTTATCTCGGCAGTGACATTCATGTCTGTGGGTCTTCGGCCTTTGAGATCGGGAGACGCCTGGGAAGAGCTTATGGAGTCATCAGGTCACTGGACAGAGGCGTGTAGCGATGCCGATACCTTTGCAGGAGAATGAAGGTCCAAGTCTTTAGGGTCCTGGTACTTTCTGTCTTACCATAAGGTTGTGAGACGTGGATGATAACAAGTGACCTAAAGTGAAGACTAGATGTCTTTGGTACAAGGACTATTCGAAGATCCTTGGTACCACTGGAATGACTTTGTATCAAACAAACAGTTACTTAGGGAGACTAGGATGAGGAGTATCACTTGAATTGTGAGGGAACGTCAGCTATGACATTTTGGCCATGTGGTACATTTCTGTGGGCATGCTCCAGCACACAGGTGGCTCCAGCGTCTGTAGAAGGCCAAGGGGATGGCCTTATTTCACCTTTTTGCAGTCTATAGATGGCTACTTTAGAGATGTGGCGATGGGCTGGTTGTCTGTATGGGTGGTTGCCACCCAGGACCCAAGGTGGTTCCATGGTGTAGTGGATGTGGTCACGGGTGACACCAGCGCATGCCCCCTGACCTGACCCAGCAGTTACAGTTCAGGGCCTGCTCCTGGGGCCATTCCAGTTTTAAGGGGTTGATAGAATGTTGTAGTAATAGCATCCCAGTGAATTCCAAAACTGAAATAAAACAACTGAGGGTGAGGAAAGCGCCAGGGATCTGCAGTATTGGAGCTGAACTTCTCCAAGCAGGTGGAGATGCTGTTCTCCTGGCATCGCAAACAGTATCTGTTTCAATCTGGATAGACTGGTACACCTATGGACTGGAAGAAAGAACTTCTCCCACTCTGGAAAGGAAAGTGTGATTGCCTGGATTGCAACAACTACAGTGGTATGACACTGCTCTCTGTGCTGGGAAAGATGGTTGCAAGGATCATTATTAGCAGGACTTAGTTCCAGTTACTTGTCGCTCAGTGATCGGAGCAGTCTGGCTTCACACCCAAGAAGTCAATCATGAACTGCATACTAGCTCTGCGAGTACTTATTGAACACAAGTGTGAATAACGGCGGTGTTTTTTTTTTTTTTGCAGTTTATGCTGATTTTCTCTGTCAAGGTGGTTCAGATCCAGGAGCCAAGGTGCTCCCATGTTGTGGTGGATGCGGCGAAGTGCAGCGCAGTGCATGCACCCAAACCAGTCCCATGTATTAACGTCAGGAACATTCTGCGAATATTCTCTTTACTTTGAGAATGTTCGCAGAATGTCCTCTGTGATTTCCTTTGACACACATTTCGACGTCATACATTCAAAAAATGAAAACATTTATGCATCATCAACAACTTTAAAAAAAATGACAGACAACGCAGAGTTATGTTTGTGTGATGTTTCTGCTAAACCTGCTACGACTGCTAAAAGGACGCAAGGATGGAAACAGCGATTTCTTCTTGCACACTTTCTCACGATTCTCACAGTATCCCACAATTCAGCAGGCACCAATATCTCGCAGTCTTACAGACGTTAAACTTTATTACACAGGTTTATGACGAAGCGTGTACGGCACACTGAGACGTGCAGTTAATTTGTAAGACTGTTGTTTTTGCGCAATGATCTGGCGGCTTTATCGAACAAAGAAGCCAACATCTGTCTACCTGTCCATCATGTGACCTACTGACATGAGTTTTTGTAATTTAACACCACAGGGAAAATGTAAGGACCTCATGCAGCCACCAGCCTACTGTCACAGCGCGGCAGGGAGAGTCGAAAGTGTGCCCTGCTTCTTATTCATGGACCTGTGTGGCTAAATCCACATGGAACTGGTTTTAATGGAGCTGACCCCGAGCTGCCCAGTCGGCCCTGTTTGGGAGAGATGGAGCCTGTCTTTTATCAGTCCCCATTAGAGGGAACGGGGGTCCAGTGTGAGTGCGTGTGTGTCTCTGTATGTGTCTTTAGTCGTGCAGCCACATTAATCTCCATGAGTGAGCGCTAGCAGGTGTTAACCTATGTCACTCCTAATCACCATGGCAACAGAGTCGTGGCACCTGGAGGTGTCTGTGAGGCTCTGTCATGTTTTGGTCACAGTATTCGCACACACACTCACTCACCCATGACTGCAATGGCTGCCAAACTAGGCGGTGTGAGCAACTAGTGGAAAAAAGTTAGTGAATAATTCCGATTCATGGTGGAACAACAACAACAACAGATTTCGCTGATGGTAATAAGGCCATCGAGACTCAGGTAAGAAATATGTTTATTACTCAAAAACCTATGGACCAATTGTCATGAAAC
This sequence comes from Chatrabus melanurus, assembly GCA_900302635.1. NCBI lineage: Eukaryota > Metazoa > Chordata > Actinopteri > Batrachoidiformes > Batrachoididae > Chatrabus > Chatrabus melanurus. The sequence continues at coordinate 10,856 of OMMV01178982.1, forward strand.
TTTGAGGAGTTGAACATGAGCCAAACTTTGGTGTGGGTCTGGATCCAGAAGGGTTTTTCCCCACTTTTGTCAACATTAAGACACTCAATCTTCATTGTCCCAGTCCACTTAGCTGTAAATGGGTACCCGCCTTGGTTGGGGAAGTAACCTGTGTTAGACTGACGTCCTGTCCAGGGGGAGTTGTAGACTCTCATCCGCTTCACACAATGAATAAGGAACTGGGATAAGCACCAATGAGCCTCAGAGCCTATATAGGAATTACTTCAATACAGGACTTCTGTTAACATTATAAAATAAAGCATTTCCTGCCCCCCCCC
>OMMV01178995.1:0-14355 GCA_900302635.1 Chatrabus melanurus
AGGGTAGTGATACAAAAAGGTTTTTTATTCAAAAAGTAAGAAAGGAAAAAATAAAATAAGGATGTATGATGATCAAAACCAAGTTAATTGAGGAATACCTTGAATACTGAATGATGAAATTTATTGCAAAGATCTAGAAAATAAATTCAGCCGGGTCACTTTTGACCCAAGTTGTTAATCAAAGGGTTAACCCTTTATATCCTCCTCTATAAACCTTCTGGAAGGTTTTCTCTCTCTTTGAGATTTCCTTGACATATTTTCTCTCAATTTAGAGTAAAAAATATTTCGACATCGTGACGTTTCTGCTATGTGTCAAACCGGAAAACGTCTCCTCACCCCCCTCTGTCTCTGCTCCATCTGTGTATCAATTCTTACCTGTGATTGGAACCATTTGAATTTTCTCTCTAGCCCAAATGTTTGAGGAGTTACGGTAATGGGAAGAGCACGTTGTAAAATCTAGGCGGAGCTGATTTTTCCTGTGTGTTCAGACCGCAGTACCTTGTGAATGCTTTGTGCTACCGTAATATAGAAAATATCACTGCCAAGCTCATCTTCGCTTCTTTCGGAAACCGTTTGAATTTTCTCCCTAGCACAAACGGTAACGGAGTTACGGTAATTTGAAGATCACTTGTAAAATGGGGCCGCCGGCGGCCCGACGATAAACAAGGCAGGCTGACGGGCCGGCCGTGGACCGGACGGCCGTGCTGGACTTTTCCAGAACACGCAGATTGCCAGTCCGCCCATGAGTGCCTCATGTCATTGTAGCTTGATACTGACAGTAATTATCATCGTGGGTGATGGGCAGGAAAGCGGAAGAGAGAGTGAAAACAGCAGGCTGTACTTTAAAATGAAAGAAGGCAAAAAACGTTTTGCAGCCTCAGCTCTGCAAAGTTGTGAAGAAGGGGCCTAAAAAGTAGAGCGAACAATACATGCTGTGATGAGGTGATAATGAGGGTGTGCGACTTTGTGAAAAGACGCTTGCTGTTGTTGCTCGTTTGAGCAGCTAATCTGAAACGTGTGAATCCTGCTGCCGCTGTGCCGCTGAGATTTCCAACCAAACTGAAGTGCATAGCATAAAACTCGACTACTTAGTTTTCCTACTCGGTGATGGCCAGTACTCAGGTCCTACTGTTCATCCATAGAAAAATATAGTACTGATGACCGACACGTTGAGAGTGTAACAGCGCCACCCTAAGCAAATGCGCTCTTCATCTGCGAGAGTGCAGCTCACAGGGAACTTGAGATAGGAGCAAAAAGTAAAAAGGCAGGTAAAGAACACGTGGTTATGAATGCTATATTCCATTTCTACTAATAAACACCCCTAAATCATACACACTGTAGCTTTAAGTTTGCAGAGGTGGAGAATGTACAGTGAACCGTAAGTTCAGAATATGATGATGTGCGGTTGTAACCCCAGTGAGAAGTGATGTCATTTCTTTTCATTTGCTGAGAAACGCTAGAAGGATCACTTTCTGCAGTGGAAGAGAACCTTTGATTACTGTATATGGGAGCCTGAAAGATCTGGATTCAGACAAATATTTTACATGATTAAGCTCAACGCCAAATTGCAGGTTTATTGTGTTCACCTGCTTGTGTCTGTCTGTCAACAAAATATCTCAAGAACGCCTAGGCAGATTTCAACCAAATTTGGCACACACGTTGCCTTTCACTCAAGGATGGACTGATTAACTTTTGAACAGCCAGAGGTATAGCATTGCAAAATGGTGAAACTTTGAAATTTTTGCCCAATGCAAATAGATAGGAAGCCAATTTCAAAGGGCTGTAATTCCAGAAACAGGGCAAATAGACCCATGGTTACCATTGAACATTAATAGGAAGTCATATATGGGCTTTTAAAAGGCACTATAACATTTGGCCGTGAGTGACCTTGAAGGTCAAAATCAAGGTCACTCAAACTTTGATCGCTTATAGTGGCTAAATGATGCAAGATAAGGCCATAGTTAATATTAGACATGAGCAGGAAGTCATATGTGGCCTTTCTAAATATGCAATCTGATTTGACCTTGGGTGACCTTGAAGGTCAAAATCACTGTCAATCACACTTTGATATTTTCATCCAATGCAAATAGGAAAACTATTTCAAGGGCCTGTAACTCCTGAAATAGATCATTAGCAGCAAGTCATATATAGGCTTTCACAAGACACCATTAGAAATGACCTTGAGTGACCCTGAATGTCCAAGTCAATGTCAACAAAAGTAGAATCACTTATTGTGGCAAAACTGTGGGCTTGCGCATTCTGAGATAGTATTACATAGAAAAGTTATTTGGGCTCGGTGGGCTTTGCACTCTCCGAGTGCCTTTCTAGTTGTATTTGTTTTTATCTTTCTCAGAATTACTTATGATTAGAAGAGCATTGATCAGGGAATATGCAAAGACAAACGATTGCAACTCAGCTAGCATACTCATGGATGCATACTGCGCTCTTCCCGATCAGGGAAAATGCCAGGAATAGAAACAGTAAACCCGTATCAAAAGAGATCAATGACATTGATTTATGGGTATTTATTTTTCCCAAAGACAGCATTTGTACATATTTAGTTGGATGTTGTTTTTACACTGTAGTTACACTGGCTGTTTATGTGGTGCGTGGGGGGCAGGGGTGTTGTGTGCTTCCTGTGTCTTGTATCCAATTTAGCCCATATTTGGTGGAATGATTGAAGGCCAGCCAAGGACAAAGTTATTTCATTTTGGGAAAAATCAGTTAGAAGTCAAGTTCACACACCAAGGACAAAATTTGGGCTTACTGCTTATATATAGGGGGATATTTAGAATGGCTCGTATAAGGAATTGGTTAAAAATACACCTATGGTTAATATTAAACACCAATATGAAGTCATACATCACCTTTCTATTGGTCACATGACCTTTGCCCTTGGGCGAAACTCCATGTCATAACTGTTAGCTTAAACAGCTTGGAGCCAATACGGATTAAACAAATAGAAGGGTTGCAAGTTAGTCAAGGATAAAGTGGTTACATTTTGGACAGGACTGATCAAATGTAAAGGCCACACTGAACCATATATTGTATCACTTTTGCACTCTTTGAATGCCCCTTAGGGTTTGTTGTACTTGCTGCTTTAAAAAAATAAAAAAATAAAAAAAGTTTAATTTCACATATTTGCAGACTTGCAAACGATGTATAGCCAATCATTTTACCTCACCATTAAGCTGATTACTCTCTCGCCGTATCTGTTAAGATCCCTGGCATGTTGGCCACTGTTATTTTCAACTTATTTTTTTTCCTCCTGCCACCAGTAATATAATCTCTTGGAAATTGAGCGACAGAAATGCCTCCACTGTCGTGCATACCAGACTGCTCAGTGATGAAGATAATATAAAATTTCCAATCGGTTCCACTGTCGTCCATAGCGGGCAGCCTCCACAGCTCCAAAGTATATGAAATTAATTTGTAATAACTTCAAATATTAGATGAAGCCCTTGCATGCGGAACCAATTACACATCACAGGGGAAATGAGAAGTCTAAACATTTTTCCTTCTGAGAAAGGCTGCAGTTAACAGAGGACTCCATCCCTTGTAAAGTGTAATTAGATTCACAATAAGAAAACCAAATTTCAAACCCATCTGAGCACAACATTTATCATGTTTTGATGTCTAGTCTCTAAACTCTGAACCAAAGAGCTCCTTATGGACCTCTAACACACTCAAAACTTCGATTTCTGGGGTTTCTTTAATTTTTAATTCATGAAGCAAGAAACAAAAATTCCCAAACTACTTTTTTATACCGAAAAAAATGAAAAAGGACGCAGATGGAAAAAAAAAATCACTTTAAAAAAACCTATGGTTATTTGAAGCTCTAATTCATACAAAAACATACCAACCTAGATCTAGGTCTTGCTCACTTGTCATCGTCACAGTCATAGCGTTAGATTGTGTTATCGTCCTCAGCGACCATGCCCCTAATGGTTAACGTCGACCGTGGTTGGTGTCAACCGCTAACGTTAGCGCAAGCACTGTTAAAGTCAATCGGTAACCCTTAGGTTTAATCGTTGTAACCTTCAACCATTATCTGTTACCATTATCCATGGTTAGCATGATCATATATCCGCTAACTGCGGTTTGCATATAGGTTATCCATTAGCATTACCAATGGTTACCATGATGATACATGCTAATCCCAAATGCTAACGCTTGACTGCATAGGCTAAATCTAACTGCAGTTGGGTTTATTTATTTATTTGTATTTGTAGTTTCCGACATCGGTATTCAAATGTGCCACGTCAAGGCTCCACATCCAGATATCCAATAATTTCCGGAAATCTTTCTTGCAGGCTATGCACAATTCTCGCGGGCATCGGGCATGTATGTAATGTTTGATCTGTGCATTACATGTTGAATGTTGTTTTCCCAAACAGGGTACTCACCGATTGTCGGTGTGTTGCAGGTAGTAAAATGTTCTGTTTCAATGAGATGACGATGGAAAAGTCCGCCACCCTGGCTGTGATAGTGACATACCGCGACTGTATGTGCCGTCATCAACATTTAAAAATTTCAAATTTTCCACTTGCCATATGCGTATAGACAAACCAGAAGTTGGTTTATCTTCAACAACAATCAAGTATCGAAAGCAACAGATGAAATCTTTTATTGCAAAGATGTGGTTTTCTATTAGTTCAACAGGAAAGACATGACAGACAGAAATTAAGCTGTAACATCACGAAAAGTTGATTGTTGAAACGACAATCAGAAGCAGAAGTGACTTTTTTTAATATAATGTGCAAAATGCCAAGTACGTACATGATCTTTTTAATATGAAATCTCCCTTCATCAATTACTGTCTGCCATTGCTGATTACAATAATTGGAAAACAATGGTATTTTTCTAACATCGTGTGAATGCAGCTTAAAGGACAAGTTCACTTTTTTAAATATTTAAGTCATGAAAAAAAAACTTTGTTGGCAGTCAAGCTGATGAATGCTCTGACGGTTGCTTTGTATGAGAAAAATCGAATTTTTAAACAATTGCCAACAAGGCAGTACATCTACAAAGACATAATTTTGTATTTATATGAACCCAAGATATTTCATGTTTTGTGTGGTCAACTTAATTTCATTTGTTAATATACATCCATTCCTGCATTTCAGGCCCACAAACCATTCGAACAAAAGTTGGGATGGGGGCAATTTAGGGCTAGTAATGAGATAATAATAATAATAATATTTCAAACAGGTGATGTCATAAGGTGATTGTAATCATGATTTGGTACAAAAGCAGTATCCATGAAAGGCTGAGTCTATGAGGAGCAAAGATGGTCAGAGCATCTCCAGTTTGTCAACAAATGCATGAGAAAATTTTTGAAATGTTTAAAAACAATGTTCCTCAAAGAAAGATTGGAAGGGATTTGCATATTCCTCCCTCTACAGTGCATAATATCATTAAATAATTCAAGGAAACTGCAGGAATTTCAGTGCATAAAGGGCAAGTGCACAAGCCTAAGTTGAACACCCGTGATCTCCGATCCCTCAGACGGCACTGCATCAAAAGCCGTCATTCATCAATAGCTGATATAACCACGTGGGCGAGGGATTACTTTGGGGAACCTTTGTCAAGCACTACGATACGGAGTTACAATCACAAATGCAACTTAAAACTTTACTTTGCAAAAAAGAAACCTTACGATAACCTTGTTCAGAAGCCACGTCAGCTTCTTTGGGTTCGGAGGCATCTGGGTTAGACCATTACAGAGTGAAAAGACAAAAAGGACCATCCAGACTGTTATCAGCCAAAAGTCCAAAAGCCAGGTTCTGTCATGGTATGGGATTGTGTAGCGCCCTTGGCAAAGGTTATTTCAGCACCTGTGATGGCAGCATTAATTCAGAATATTACATTGAGATTTGTGTTGCTTGTACGAGTGTACTACAAACTTTTCTAACTCGGGGGATAGCTACCCCGTCATTCCTTCCGAAACTGATTTTTCAAAAAAAAAAAAGCATTTTTCACAAATGAAGCACTTGTCAAAGGTGAGTAGTCGCAGGCTTGCTTGCCAACATTAGCAATCAAGCCTGTAATGTTAGGTTGAACTTATCTTGTAAGAAATAAATCAGACATGTTTTATGTCATAAGTGTTAAATGTGGTGCTCTGCTTTACCTCTGAAAGTAATTTCAAGTCATCATTTTAACCCTGTACCCTAAAGAAAGCACATTTATTACAGTAGAGTTATTACTTACTGACCACGCCCAGCTTTAGTTCCATCAGTAAAAATGAATGGAAAACTTATCAATCAGTATCCAGTGATATGCACAGCTCTGAACTGAAGCAGTATCGCCTTACTCTGTTCTCCCCCATCTGATTACTATTGACCGGTATTGTAGCTACAGTACCTTTATCTGCTTCTAAACAAGCACATCTTTAGAACTGTGGATCTCAAACTTTATTTCTAGGGTTCTGTTCTGTCCAAACATTCACCGGTGCCGCCATTGACATGCTGACAGTCATTATCATTGCCTGTCAATACGGGGATCCATTTTCATCTCGCTGTTTGCTCCAGGCCAGTAATCGAAAAGTGCAGCATCACAGTCGTTGCTGATGGTAGATGGGATCTGGTTTGGGGTGTGTCCACAGCTCACGTTACTGTAGCCTGTACTACCACATGGTTTCATAAGTTTTAAAAAATCAATGCAACTCTGGGCATTTTGAGCAGATTGCAGAATGTGTCCGGTGCCACTCCCTGACCTGGTTGGTGTCGATCATTCTATTTCAGTGTGATGGGCATTTTTTTTTAATGCGTGAATGAGGTTTGGAGCGCATCAATAGTTGCATGTAGACAGTGTCAAGGCTCATTTACGCTCCATTTACATACGTAAGTCTATCCGTGCATTTCAAACGGTGTAATTGTAACTGTCCACACACATCCATACGTCCTTTACATTGACATGGATGTTAAGAAAAATGTCCACTAGATGGCACTGCAGACCCTTTTGAAGGTTTCTGACAACATCAAACATGGCATCGTTGTAGACGGAGATCTGTGCGGGAATGAAATACTTCACAACAAAATTACACGAATATAAAACTTTTGTGAAAATATTCCGCTATTGTTAAATTTGGCAACACTGGCCCCATGATTTCAGACGGTACTGCTCTGTCAGGCGGAAGGCTCCGTCCGTATCTGTATTTAGCTTTGAGCATATATGGGCCTTAATTCTGCAATAGTGATTTTATGTGAAGAAAACGTTTCAATTCCAATCAAAAGACTGCTTTCATTTGGTGTTCGAGGATTTGCACAAAGTCCGGTCGTGAATAGCGTGATATCTCAGATGGTTCGTGCAATATGTGCTCCGGGATGTTGATCTGTCATTTCACGAACGACATTGTCAGCTGTGACAGGTATCTTCATATGTTCTTGTCAATTATCTTCTCTGCAGCAGCTTTTCTCTTGGCAGTGAGTGATTCTCAAACCGTGACACTTGAACATGGGTGTCTTGGCACATTTCCGTAGCTAATTACATTGAAGGGGTCATTATACATAAAAAAGGATAATAACACTCAGCAAACGTGCTGTTTCCTGCATTAAGAATTGAGATCTCAAGCCTCTGATTGGTTAGTGGCACAAATAACAATATACAGAGCTGCTAATGTTGGCAGAGAGGTAATTTTAACAGTTAACAGACAGAGGAGTAGACAAACAATTTAGCTACAAGAAAAACAACGAAAAAAGTGCCGGTGCAGACTTTCAGATCCTTCTCTTTGGTCCGAGAGGTGTGAAACCTGCCCTGAACCACGCTCCAGACCAAATCAATCTTTGGTCTGCCCAACACAGGTTGGGTTGGTTCCAATCAAAGTGAACATGGTTGGGTTTGTTTACAGTGTGATACGCGGGATTTGTGATGTTTGCCATGGCTTGCTGAATTATTTGCACTCTTCTCTCCTCCTTTCCTGTCAGCTATGATACAGTTTTCACACAACGAGGTTGTTCATTTGGTGAACTGGAACTAGTCTCACATATTGTACTCGTAGATGTTGCTGTGGCTATAATTCCCTCCAAAGGAGGTTATGTTTTTGTTGCAAGTCAGTTGGTCAGTCAGTCACTTAGTTACATGACCATTAAGGACATCAATAGATTTCAAAGGATTTTGTTGTTCAGCTCAGCCTTGGGTCAAGGAAGAGTTGATTAAATTTTGTTCTGTATCAAGGACTGGATCTTGCCTTTGATTTGTTAAAATCTTTTGTTTGGTTTTGATTCTGTTGAACCTCATCCTTCCCTTGATCTTTTCTCTTTGATATTGGATATAGATTCCTTTGATCCTGTAACCAGAATTGCTGATTAGTTCAGCGACCAGGATAAAAGGTCAAAATCTGCCTCCAGATGGTGATTACAGGATTACAGTAAGAAAGCCAGATGGCAATGAATACATAACCTGGTCAAAGATTAGGATCATAAGTCTCCAATCAGAAAAAAATGTGAGGAATCAAGATCAAAGGTCAGTAATTAGCATCAAAGATGGAGATCATATATAAAGATCAAAGATTAGGAATTGGACCAAACATCTGGATCAAAGATGAGTAACCTGCCAAAAGATCAGGATCACAGGTTTGTTTCTGATTAATATCAGAAACAAAGGTGAGAAATCAGGATAAAAGGTCAGTAATTACCATCAAAGATGGAGATCAAAGACCAGGATCAAAGATGAGTCATCTGGAGCAAAGATTGGGATCACAGGTCATCAGTCAGAAAAAAATGGTTTGTAATCAGTTCATCATTTAGGACCTAAGAAGGTAAGAGCAGAGAACAAAGTAATAGCCCTCACCCATAAAAAGGAAAACAACAAAAGGAAAATCTAAACAAAGACATAAACAAAGGACTGTCGGACCTTGGTTGAGGTGTGTTCATTCCAAGTGCCCTTATAGTATTACTGTTGCAACAGCAAGAAGATGAACTATAGTGACAATGGTAAATTTTGTTAAATTGCTTCAGACGATTAGACTCTTGGAATTGACAACATGCCAACATCAGACGCACCTTCGCTATCAAACCATTCATTTGCAAGTATTTGGAGGTGCAGTCCCCATGGTTGTGGACAACAAGACATGGACGTCTGTGTAACGGTATGCGCTCACATAATTGGAATGTAAAATCATAAAATCTAATGAACATGAATATATATATATATATATATATATATATGGACCTTGGTCTGAACTTTGCAGTGTGAAAACAGCCAAAGTGAACATACTTTTATATATTTTAAAAAACTGATTGTTTACCATAACTGATATAAGAACTCAGAGTAACAGGTGTCAGAATGGAAATGCAGTGTACAAATATGTATATTTTTACCAGAACAGCTGGAATACATGCTACCAGAGCAAATGTTGGCACACACATGCGTGCCTACTTTGGAATAAACAGATGTTTGCTCGGTCCCTTGAGAATGAGTGAAGTGAAATTGAGATTCTCACCTCAAAGGCAAGTCAACTTCCTTCACCACATTTAATTTGCTGGTACATAATTACCAACCCCCCACGGTCAAGCATAAAGTTGTGATTTTGTATCTTTTCACTGTGAATTAGAATGCCATTTTTCAATTCTTCTCTCTGCTCCTCTTCTGGTTTTCTTTCACCTGTCTTAAGAATTTCCACCAGGCTGTGGCTTGTGAAAAATCTTTAGTCAGGCTGACAGGGTTCTGAGTCGTGCCTGCCAGACAGCCGTCTTTGATTCAGACTTTAGCACATGGGAATACCTACAGCATGTGGATTTGTGTCTCTCGTGGGACTGCCATTTCATTACTTCCTTCAACTGTCATATAGAGTCAAGTTTATTTCGCTCCTAGAGGCAGAGTAAATCTGGTTGGGGGCCAACAGCCACTCCATGGAATAGCGCTATAAAATGAAGCCTAAGAGTGCCGGTCCTCGTAAGTGGTTTTGCCTTCAGGGAGCTATTTTGCTTTGGATAGACATGATCAGGCACTGCGGCCGTGACCAATAGCAGCTATGCTGTGTCATCTAAGAGCAATAGCAGCCTGTAGTGATCCCCTCGCCTTACAAACCACATTTTCCACCTCACCCCAGCCCATAAAAGGGGAATTGTAAATACATAACTCTTTATAGGGACAAGTCACTTAGTGTATGAAACGTAGTTATGTTGCTTGTTGGAAGTTAAACTTTGGCACATCTATAGTTGGCCAAAGGCCGAATTGCTACTTATACAACTTGTTGCATCATAAATACACACACACACACACATATACTAGACCATCAGCCGGTGCTAATGCACGGCCTCTTGACCAAATTTGATAGTTTGAGCTCATGTGATATGTCCCTGGGATGGACAACATGTAGGCCTTCAAGATGATCAGCGAGTCCTGATGCAAAACTATGCCCCAGCAGGTAGACATCTGAAATCAAGCTTTCCTCTGTGTGAAAGAACGCCCCAAATACCTGTAGAGTTGATGGTTGGAGTCTTTCGAAACTGTCTGTTGAGGAATGGAGCGTGGGTGGCCTGATTTTATAGTGGATATTAATGGATTTTTGTAGCAATCAATGCAGAGAGATGAGGTATGCGTGTGTGCCAATCGGCCGAAATGATGTTAATCCAAGATTGCGGCGGCCACTGTTAGCATGGGAAAAAAAGAAATATGTAATTAAGTAATTAATGGGTTGTTAATCGCTGCTAAAAATGTCCTATGACACATCACATGTATGTCAACTATCAGTCTGTGCAATTATAGAACCGTAGGTAATCACATGATGAAATGTATAGCGGCAGAGAGAAACCTGGTTCCTTCATTTAGTAGTGCATTTTTTTTTTCTGAAAAAATAGAATGATGGCATGTTACTTTCACTGCTAATAAACCAGTTGCTCAGTTTTTGACAATTTTTAAATTACACAGTATTTTCCCCTTTAATTTTCTGTTAGTACTTCAGGGCATTTATCATCAAGCAGTGACGGGCAGTCAGTGCGCTATTGTATGTGTATGTATATATGTATATATATGTAAAATACCAGCTTTTGATTTCCTGATTCAATGTTGCTGTTGCGGCGACCCCTGATATTGAAATTGGATGCCTCAGTCTACTGTCCGTCACGTAATGATGTCTAGCTGCTTATAAACTGCATATACAGTCAGGGCCGTACATATTTAAACAGTGACGCAATTTTGAAATTTTGTAAAAAATAACAGTCAAGATGTGCTTGTTGTGTTGACGTTCGACTTCAACAAAAATATTGCATGAACTATTTAGCAATTATTGCAATTTTTATACCTAGTCCCTCCATTTTCAGAGGCCATATGTAATTGGACAAACCAAGTATAACAGTTATTGTTATTACAAATCATTTTTACAGCCAGTTTTCTTTTGCCAAATCAGGGGATGGATACATGAATATGTCAAGTTACTAAATATGTCTTGGACTTCATTTACATTAATCAATAATAAATACAAACAGTATTGTACTGTAACGTAAATCTGTCTGAAGTGGACAATTCTGAGTGACATGCAAGAATTAGACTGGTGAGGGAAGCCATCAAGACACCCATGAGCACTCTGAGGGAGTGGTTCTATGGATGTGATAGGAGACAGTGACGATAGTGCAACTTTTGTCTTTTGCATCAGCAGTCACAGCTTCATGGTGGAGTAGCACAGATAAGAACTTTCATACAAGAAAACAGATCAAATCATGGCTCGAGAAAATCCGTCTTTGTGCCACTCCACCATAAATCTGTGTAACTTATTCAAAATATATTCAGCAACTTTGAAATGTTCATGTGTCCTTCCCCTGACTAATCTAAAGGATTGGTAACAGGCTGTAACAGAGATGATTTGTATTAACAATAATCATTGTATTTATATATATATATATATATATATACCTCTGAAAAAGGAGGGATTTTGTATAAAAATGTCTGTAATTGCTAAATGGTGAATTTGATATTCTTTATTAAACCCATTGAATTAAAGCTAAAAGGCTACACTACAAGCACATCTTGTTTGTTTCATTTCAACTCCATTGTGGTGTTGTACAGAATCAAAATTACAAAATGGTCACTGTCCAAATACTTATGGACCTGACTGTCATTCTTTCTTCTTGCTGTTATAAATGTTTAGCATAACGAAGTCAACGTTTGTGTTGCACCTGAATGCAGGCGATAATTGCACCTTTAATAGACTTAGCAGTCCTGTGGCTTCATCTCTGATGGCAACCTTCACAATATTAATTGAAACTCCCCCTTCACATGAGGGAATAGTTCAATTACCTGCTCTCAGTGCCTGCAACTAGCCAATACAGCCACCCCCCGCTTCTCTGCACATCAGCAAAAGTAGTCACAGTTCATATACCGCATATCTTCTTGAGGCAACACTGTGAAAGTCAAAATGACGTTAATTAGGAGTTGTAAAAAATAAAACATGTTTGCATGTTTGTTACCTCTGCCAAAGAGGTGGTTTGCATTGCTATTTGTTTGTTTCATTGGTTGCGTGTTTGTTGGTAGCATATTTCAAAGACATGAACATGGGTCAAGGATGAGTTGCTTAAATTTTGGTGCATATCTGAGTGAAGAGGAGAAACTTTGCTCATTGATCTCTCATCCTGATTCCTTTGATCCTGTAATCAGGACTGGTAATTAGTTCAGCAATCAAGATCAAAAGTCAGATTCACTCCTTGGTCCTGATATCAAATTGAAGATCAAAGGGACGATCTTGATGAAGTTGTGGCTCTTGCCTTTGATCTTTGACAAAAAAATCACACGCAGAAAAATGCCAATGAAAACAAACCTGTTTGTAGAGGTTCTAACATCAGTGACCAGGATCAAAGATCAGTAATCAAAGATGAGTGATCAGATCAAAAATCAGTGTCACATTAAAATCAAAGATATGACAAGGATCAATGGTCAGCCATCAGGTTCAAAGATCAGTGATCAAAGACGAAGGATCAAAGATCAGTGTCAAAGTTCAGCAGTCAGGATCTTAGGTTAAGATCAAAGATGAATGATCAGGATCGAAGGTCAGCCATCATGTTCAAAGGTCAGCATCAAAGATGAGTGATCAGGATCAAATATCATGATTCACCCTTGATCCTGATATCTAATTGAACATCAAAGGCAAGGTGCACCTCTTGATCAAAAGCTTGCCTTTGATCTTTGGCAAAAATAAAAACATAAACAGAAATGACAATATTGCTCTCTGGCGAGGTTCAAGCATCAGTGATCAGGATCAAAGATCAGCAATCAAAGATACATTTTCAGGATAAAAGATCAGGATCAAAGTTCAGCAATCAGGATCTAAGGTTAGTATCGAAGATGAGTGATTAGGATTGAAGGTCAGCCATCAGGTTCAAAGATCAGCGATCAAAGATGAGTGATCAGGATCAAAGATCAAAGTAAATGTTCAGCAGACAGAATCGGAGGTTAAGATCAAAGATGAATGATCAGGATCGAAGGTCAGCCATCATGTTAAAAGGTCAGCATCAAAGATGAGTGATCAGATCAAAGGTTAGCTGCTAAAGGTCAGCAATCAGGATCGAAGAACCATGATCAAACCTGAGTGTTGAAGAGGAAAGCTGAGGATCATAGATCTGCAATCATAATTAAATAAAGCTATGAGGATCAAAGTTAATTAATGATGTTAGAGAAATGAATAACCCTCATCCAGTAAAAAGAAAGAGATATTGTAAAAGGAAAATGTCAACAGACATGTTAACATAGGACTGTCGGTCCTTGGTTGAGGTATACACTCTTTGAGTGCCCTTCAAGTTCTTGCATGTTTCCATGTGCGTACTGACAAATTTGTCTCTCATCATGTAGATGAAGAGTTGTGTCCTTTCAGGCAGCTTTCATTTCCCATACAGTATGACGCTGATCCTGATTGGCATTCTGACATTGAGTGCCAGTCGATTTCAATTCCCTTTGCATCTCACGCTCCCCTCCCCAGCACCCACTTACGCAGCAAAGTTTGATTTGCCTCCAGTTCCTCGTATTGAATCGGACCAATTGTCCTTCAGAGCGAGAGACAGCGAAGGGGAAACGTAAGAGGCCATCAGAGGAGCTAAAAGCAAATTGGACAGGCGAGCTAAACGCCGCGGGAGACAACTCAGACAAGTGGAATAGACGTGGGTCAGTCTTGTGTCCTGTCCGACTGTTACACATTCAGAAAACAGAGTGGAGTCAGAAGTAGAGCATGTGACCGATGTCAAATGTTATCTCTTTCCTTTCTTATCCTCTAGTCTCTGTTCTCCAGCCTTCGTGATTGTCCTTCTATTCGTAGTGCTACGCTGGCGTGTTATCAGTTAGTGGAGAGCCGCTGCATCCGTCTCCCATGGCTGCACAGTTAGACCCACACACGCATGCATGGTCTGGCTTTCTGCCAGGAAGGCAGAG
>OMMV01179004.1:0-12556 GCA_900302635.1 Chatrabus melanurus
TTGCAGAGACGGTGATAGAGACACAGGGAATCAAAGAAGGGGAGAGACATGTAGCAAATGTCGCCCAGGTCGGGATTTGAACCTGGGGCCACTGCAAACCGCATTCTGCGGCATGTGGTACACGCCTAACCCCTCAGCCGCGAGCCACAGAAATTGCCTGTTTTAATGTTATGATTATGGCTCAGGATTTTGTGGGCAGTTTTTATTATAACAAACAGGATAACATTAATGCCCTGGCAGTGGCAATAAGCTTTAGTTTTGTATTTGCTTTGATTACATTGTTTAAGTTGAGATTTATACTAAATATTTTATTTAACTGCTACTATATAAAAAATGCTGATGTTAAAAGTGTTTGCACAACAAATGTTATGGCACTTTAGTTCATATGGTAGTGCATTAAAATAAGTGTGCTATACACTACTTTTGAATTTATTATTTGATATTGCGTATAACATTGCGATTAATCGCGATTAATCGCAGAGAACTCATGCGATTAATCGCGATTAAAACTTTTAATCGTTGCCCAGCTCTAATTTTAACACCTGAAACATTCAATCAATGTTACTCTTTTTTTACACTTAAATCTTTCTTTATTCATCGTGAAAAAAACAAACCTATGAAGAATAAGAAATTAAGAAGAAAAACAAAGTTCACTTTAATTTTGTGTCATTTAAAAAGTCAAAACTCACCAGAAAGCACCATTTTATGACATTTTTTAAAAGTTTCTACCTCCCAAACACTTTACACTTTTCTTTCACAATTTTAATATAAAAAATGGCAACTTTAGATGAGCACAAATTTATGCTGAAAATACACCCCAGAATGCACCATTTTTTCAAAGTTTTCCAGCGGAGCATGCCCCGGATCCCCCTCGAAAGATGCTGCAACTGCCGCGCTCATGCGAGGCCGCTATGCTGGCTTGGTGGCTGCCTCACCATGGGACTCAGCCTTGAGGCTTGGGACTCATTTGTTCTTACTTGGTGTGTCCCAGAACTGATCGCCTCAAATTTCTAACGCTAACCCTGCACTGGGCATAAAAATGACAACTGCGTCAACTGGAAAGTAGCAAAGACACTTGCACTGCTTGAAGATAGGACCCTAGCTGTGCTCTATGGCACATACTATCTAGTGTTCTGATAAAGTCTAGTTCTGCAAAACAGTGAAAAAAAGGCAAAGTCTATCTTGAACATACTTGCTTTATAACATCACAAAGGCCTGATAAGGAACAAAGAATTCTAACTGTCCACTTTTTCTTAACGTGTTATATGAATATTTGAAACAGAAATTAAGGTAGATTTTTCTCTTTTTTTGAAACTGCCTCTCCATATCTACCACCATCACCACCCACTTCTCACACACACTCCTCCAGACACATGTTTTCACATCAAAGTGTTGACAACCTCCTGCTCATTTTGTGTGGAATGTGTGGAGTTTTGAAGCTGATAAGATAAAAATGTCTGGTGTCAGTGAAAAAGGAAAAAAAAACACTGAGCCAACACGTGCCCTCCCTGAGAAGACGTACACCTGCTAAAGTAATGGTCTAATTATGGAATAGGTGATGAAACAGTCATTGGGAGTCTGGAGATATCAGCAACACATGCTAACTGCAAAAGCCATCAGCTATTACAGTGTTTTAATGTGCGGCGCACCACATGCTGAGGATTGTGGGATAAGATGAATGATGGTCGTGGCAGATTTCTGTGGGGGAGCAGCCGGTGTGGGATGTGTAGCATTTCAGCTGGCATTTTGAAAAGGATCATTAAAACTGTGATTTCTTTGTTCACGCTTTGTTTCATGTATACTTTATGACATATCTTCCTAAAAGTCGACCCGATTGACATTTGATCATCGCGTTATGTACAGAATGTCATTCACTTATATAACAGCGTTATCGTGAGCTGTAATCAGTGGATGACAAAAGAGGCCCTGAACCAAAATTATACCTCTGTGAATGACTTTGCACCCAAATGTTAAAAAAAAAAGCAAAGGTTTTCTTTTCACGTGTAAAGGTCATTCACTGTGTTTTGTAATTTGCTGACACTAGTCTTGGGACTGAAGATGGAGATTTCTGTGTTGCCACCATGAGAGTAATAATATCCCTGTCTCAACTTGGGAAATCTACAGCGGCCCAATGTCCCCGTCACCCGTGTGAACCCATTATGGCTGTGTGTTGAAATCTGCAGGTTTCATTTCACATATGAACCTCACCCCCTCCTCTCTGAGCTGTCTGCACATAAAAAAAAGAAAACACATGTCTCCTGAATAGCTTATAATAACATGCTTTAAGAAGCCTACCCTTAGTGGCCCCATAGGATACAGCCTTGGAAGGTTTTATAATGTCCATGCTTTTTTGTAATTAAGGTCAGTTTGCTTTAGTCTCGTTGTTGCCTGGGCTGAAAAAGCCCCTGAAATATGATGGCTTTGCCAGTCGTGATTTAATTTTTCCATTTGCGCCAACTGTTTTCTTGGCTAAGCACTAAATTGCAGAAGGTTAAACCAGAGGAACTGGTTAATGTGAAGTTTTTCTTAGTTCTTGGTTACAATGAATTTACAAAGATACTATATTTGGCATAAACAATATAAATCTTCATTTAAAGAGGGGTTTGATTGATTTGTGATAAGGGGCGTAAACATTACTTTAATGGGGGAGAAATTTTATCTTTTGTACATATAAACATCATTATGAAAGTACTATAATATGTAAAACAACAGTACGTTTAAAAATGATCCCATTCTGAGATAGGCCATCAGGAGAATAGTAGAATGGAACCTCTCGTGTGTTTCTGTCTGTTCACAGCTGGTGTTCACAAGACCCTTTGTGAATTTCCTTTACATTTGGTAAGATAGTGGTCTGCTACCTGTTTGTATTGGGATAGATGACATTATGCCAATTTTATGAACATGCTTTTTGGTAAATTTCATTAAAGGTACTCATTCACTTCCCACTGTGTGTATTATTTCCCGTTATCAGTACATATTGTCTTAATACCAAAGTTTCCAAGTGAAACCACCCTGAATTATGGGCTTAGTATCTCTTATTCACCTGTTTTGCATACTGTCTTGGTTCTAAGGCCTAGTCCACAGTGCTCTGTTTTTGTCGGGAGTGCCGCCTCTCGACGAATACGGCACGTGGCTGTATCTGAAAATATCTGTGTCCACATTAAAGCCGTTTTCATTTGTTCTTCGGCGTTTGGAGCACGCTGTAGTGCATAACAAACTGAAAGGGTGCCACGTTTTGTCATCACGTGGGAGGAGGCTGTTAGTGACATGGGTCCGCTCCACAGAATCTCCGTGTTTTCTGTGGTCCGTAAATATGCGACATGCAGATTATACTGTGCGATGTTTATCGCTAAACATGCTATTAAAATCAACAACCATGTCAAAAACACTCCGCCATTCTTGACCTGTGTCAAGTATGTGCTCTATTTCTGTGATTCACAGACACGTTCACAGCGACAGGACATACCACTGCTTCCTCCCGCTGGCAGTTAATATTACCGCACATCCCAAAATACACCGTTTTAGCTGTCAACGCACAGAAACGACTCCGCCGTTTTCATTTTGATCCACTCTTGAGAGCGTTTTCAAAACGGTCAATTTTGGGGTGGGGGAAAACGGTGTATCCAAGGAAAAATAATTTGAATAAAACTCAGTATAAACTTGGAATAAACAAAATGCACACAGCCAATATACACCTCTGGTGGAGCCAACCCACAGCAATTCTGTGAGGTAGTAGATATAGCAACATACAGCGCCAAATATGCTCCTAAACCTGGATATCATGGCCATTAAAAAACAAAACTGGTCCTCAATTGTCTGAGTCGGAAAGAGAATGTCATACATAGCCTTGACTTTTTCATGAAATTAGAGCCTCTGTCTTCTTTTGTCAGTTTGAGCAGTCTGTTAAATGAAATACTTAGCCAGTATGTTTGGGCAAGACATCTTAAAAAGAAATGGACAGATTATAATAATAATAATAATAATAATTATAATGGGGAGAAGATCCTTTAGTCAGGGAAGAGTTGTTTAAAATTTGGTAATGATCCATTTATGTCGCTTTCATCTGTTTCTTTAACATTGCAAGATCAGGTTTTTCATGATTGTCTTTCAAGATCCTGCTTTATCACATCATGAAGATCTACATTCATAGCAATACCATAAAGATGATTTGTGAGGTTTTTTAAATAACTTTATTTACAAATAAATTGTACGTTATGTCAAATACACCATAATACACAACACGAGAGCTGATAAAAAAATAAATGAAATAGGTGAATACATAACAATATCAATCAATGTACAAAAAACATCTATTCATTCATTTGTACATTGAGAAAAAAATAAATGTTAATAATAAATAAAATTTTGACCAAAAACATTAGACAGACAAAAAAAAAAAAAAAAAACATTTAATTTACTTTTAGGAGCCTCCAATGAAAAAAATATTTCTATAATATTCTAAAAACTGGATTTTTTTTGTGACAGACAAAGAGTTCATTTCAATCCAAAAAGAGGGGGAAAAGGATTGTGAACCTAAAACCTTCTGTTTATGAATAAAAAAAATTTCCGAATAAGATAAAAAGTTAACAACATGGTATAAAGATATGTTACTCATATTATCATAATAACAAATTATATCTTTTAAAGTGAAACAGTGAGTTGCCAAAGGTGCCCTTCAACATTGATGGCATACATGGGGAATGAACTTTCTGTCGAAAGTCTGAAATTAAAAAAAATACTCTTTCTAATGTGAGAGTGAAGTTTGCTGCTGGATTCAGTGCCAAACAAAAAAGTTGGGACAAACATTTCTGCTGACTTTAAAAGCCCAATTCCCCATGTGTCACGTTCATTTGCTAAAGAAAACCTTCCTTGCCACTATTTGATGCCTCGGGGATGTGACCTGGCTAAGTTTCTCTGCTCAAGCATTGGCAGCATTTTAATATACTCATCTCATGCGGGCTTACATTATATCGCTCAACAACAAGCACACAATCATGCAGTCACATTGCTGCACACACGCATACACACATATACTTTCCTCCGTCTGGTGGGGAGTCTGGACTGCTCCGACTGACTGCGCCTCACTGCCCTTGTGCAGTGGTGTGCCAGTTGTGCCTTCCCCCATCGCTGTGAATGCCACCATCTGGTGTGCCACGTGGACATCATAATCTCCCCTTAATTACATTAGCAGTGCAATCAGTTACTGCATTACAAGGCCGGGCGAAGAGCTTTTAAATCTTGGAGGAAATCATAAATAATTGCACTAAGTACCCAGCGCCAGATGTGCGTGCCAACATGGCTGGCATGAGATAAATAGTAACCTCAACAACAGCGTTCAGTATCGACTCTGCAAACATTTTGGGGCATTATGAGCCCCTTGTCCTTTGCTCTTGTCCCCGTCCTTGTGCTTTCTCTTTAGCTTCTCTCACGTTGTGGGTTGAAGTACAGGGATTGCTTAGGGTGCATTGGCTCTACAGTCGGTAACCTGTTGCTGCCTCAGCAGAGCGACTGATGGTGTCCAGAAAACAGTTTGTAACAAGGTGTCTCACAGCGTCAACGTTCAGTCCATTACTACATCTGGCACTCGTTCCTCATTTGTGTTGTTTTACATTCTCAGGTGTGTTGTGTTCAAAACTGAAATCGTTTATGGATTTATGGGTTTATGGAGTGGATTGTATGTGGGACAAGAAGAAACTTACCTTGGAGGGAAGTAACGCTGCGCTCCATGGTGCTTTTCACTCATCTTTCTGTCATGTTCACACATCTCAACGTCACTCCGATTGACAGCGTATAGTTCACTGTCAGAATATGTTAGGTAACTACAGTTCTGTCATTTATTCTGTTCACTAAAAGGGTTTACACAGCAGCTTTTATTTTAAACTTTGAGTAAATGTTCTTGCTCAAGTTGGTTCTTTCTGAGCAGAATTTGTATTTTAATAATTCCAGTTTTGGGTTCAACCTTAAAATAATTGTTCCCGAACTTGATAGAACCAAATGCAATACCAGTAAATAGTATTCCATGAGGCTGTGTGACATAATATGTATCTTTCAGACGTTATAAAATGTTTCTATTGATATAGACTATATTTTACTCTGTAGTTTATTGCTAATGTTGCAGGTAAACAAGTTAAGCTATACTGGGCACATTGTTTAGCCTAACTGGAGCTAGCTAACTATTTCCAACATTATTTCTCATGTTAGCCTCTCCATCAAACATTGATGAAGTTGATGTGTAAGACCAACATTTATAAGGTACACAGCACAATATGTACCTCCTCTGGTTGGGAACAGGGCGATCACACCACATTTTACTTTAATCACCTGCTGCTGGTAAATTTCAAAGACATACACGAAGTTCAGAGGAAGACAGGAAGTGAACCCAGCACCAAGTTATTGCAAGCAGAAACATTTTAGACTGTAGTAAATGAATGAACTTTAAGTCAGTTGTAGGATGTGTCTAAATTTGTTTGCCGAGCTCAAATAATATAATCTCTATTAACCAAAATATGATTTAGCACCGAGTGACTTAATGACAATTAATATTCAAATCAGGTCACTGTTGCTAAGGTGAAGTGTAGTTGGGTGCAGAGCTGGCGCATTGGTATTGTGCCTCATTAGAAAGCATTTGCACCTTAGACCAGCAAAAACCTGGTCTAAAGTCCAGCACTATCTAATGCAGTGTTTCCCAATCCTGGTCCTCAGGACCCAAAGTACTGCACATTTTATATTTGTCCCTGAACTAATCGGAGCAGATCACCTCTGTCAGGTGTGTGTAGCTAATCAACAGCTGATTAAGCTATGGAACACAGACCAGAATTGGGAAACACTGCATTAGATAGTGCTGGACTTCATTTCAAACACAGTTTGAAATGAAGACACAGATGCTGATAATACATCATGAAGCTGCAACACAACCCATGCTTTGATACAAGAATACATAACAGACCTGTGTTGTATAGTATCAAAGTATTAATACTTCACTACTGTACTTAAGTATGTTTTGGAGTATCTGCACTTTACTTGAGTTTTTTTAATTCTGTCAGCTTTCACTTTTACTTAACTACCGGTACATTTCCTAACTTAATTGCATACTTTTACTCCGTTACATTTTCATTGCGCGTTGTCGTTTCAAAAATCAGATTAAATGAAATTTGGCATTTTTTTCCACTGCTCTAAGTCTACCTGTGGCTCCATCTTAAAGGGTGGATGGATGGATGGATAAACTTCAAAAAATATCAATATCAAGCAGAAATTTTGGGGAAAAAAGAACAGCTTTTGTACCTTTGTTCAGGTTCAAGACATTATCTATGAACATTGTTGTAGGCCCTATGTTTTAAAGTGCTGGATAAACTTCATAATATTCAAAGTTTTAACTGCCTTCTGTTTTTATTAACATGTACTTGTACTTTTACTTTCATTACTTAAGTACATTTAATTATAGATTACTTGTCATACATGAGTACAGTAAATACTAGATACTTTAAGACTTTTACTTGAGTAGCATTCTAGTCGGTGACTTGAACTTCTACCAAAGTCATTTTTTGGTGGGGTATCTACTTCTACTCAAGTGTGACTTTCAAGTACATTATACAACACTGTAACAGACACTGATTACACACAAAAAAGAAAAAGTGAGCTCACTTTGATGCCAAAGTTCACAACACGCGCGACTTTGCAGGTATAGCCTCAGACAAACTGAACAGTTATTCCACTTACCTTAAATACTAGTGCTGGCAATAGGTTGTGGTACATTGAGGAATTTTTGTGTGAGGTTCATCTCAAAGGCTGAAGCAGCTGCACCTTGGTTAGTGAACAAAATGTTCATACATAACAAAGGATCCGATTGGCATTAATGATAATGCTGGGAATCTGTGTCTTCAGCAAAACACCACTCACTTCTGCTTTTGTAATCTGAATAGCAATACACCAGGTCCAAGCACATCTCGGACCTTAAAAGGGATGACAGATGACAATCTGATTTGTGGATTTCATGATATGCCCACTAAACACCCCTGAATAATGTGGAGCATAAATCCAACTTTTCAGCAACATCTGAGGTCTAAGCCTTTATTCATGTCCTGAGGTGGTGTTTTTCAAATATATACAGAGAAATAAAGATTTATTTGCTCTATGTTATAGTTTAACAATACATCCCTGTTCCTCCTCATACAAGTCTGTATTGAACACACATGATCAGAGTGAAGACAACCTAGATTACTGATCCAACAGAATTTGTAATGACTGTAGCATAACTGGAGACCCCTTAGCAGAAAACGACACCGATGAAATAGTTCTTTATTGACGTCCGGCGTAGTTGGTAACACAGGCTTGGGATAGGTACACAGGTAATTAGTCCAAGTGGCAACAGTGTCCATGAGGGTAGTAGCAAATAGCAGGCTAAACTTGATCAACACAGGTAGGCAGTGGAAGTTGGCAACTGGAGATCAAGCACTGGAAATAAAAGCGAGAGAGCAGCCACACAAGTGTGACAATGTGGCACCAGAGTGTAGGGCTGTGTGAACCACTTTTTGTATATAAGGAGTCAGTTTGAAAGTGTCTGTTGGTGAATGGTGAACAGTGATATTGGAAATAAATGTGTCTTCAGATCGTCAGTCTTCGCAATTCTCCTTATTGCCTCCTTGGCCGTTCGAGCATGCTAACAAGTGGTGTCAGAAGTGGGATGTGGCAGGTGACTGTACATAATCCCGGTTTACAGGTGAAGGTTCTTAATGCTTAAATGCACCTGTGATCTTGGGACGAGGTCAAAAATGGTGGGGATATCTGTAGCATTGTGAAATCCAGATTGAAAATATGTTCCTACTAGCTCAGCTAGCGGGGATTCCCCTTTGGCTAACCTGGTAGAGCATTGGTCTTAAGTGTGAGAAATCTGGGTTTAAATCCCACCGGAGCCACAAAGATATGTCGCTTGGTTACAGGCTGCAATTAGAGAGCATTTTGGTAGTCATCTAATCTGTTGATTATTTTTTTGATTCGTCAACAGTTATTACTGTTACGCCCTCCATGTCTCCTTCCTGTGGGCGCGGTTCCTGTTCTGGGCTCCAGTGCATGCCTTACCTCACCTGCTCAAGTCTGCACACCTGTGAATGTCACCCTGTTGTCCAGTCCCTGCCTTAACATAGCGTAAGTTCCCATAGCAAATTAAAATAATGACCAATGAAACATATGAATTTGAGCTTGATAGCTTAATCAAATGTATTTGTATTTGTAACATTAATACATGTGATCACAATTAAAATGAAATTAATTAGTTAATTACTTCAAATTAAAGTGCAAATAGTCTTTTAAATGAAAAGATAATGTGCAAATAAGTAACTCAAAATAGCAGCTTCTGCCCCAGCATGGGGGCTGTTAGCCTGCCTTGCAGGTTGTGGAAGTTGTAACTCTGCAAGTCCAAACGAACTAGAGAATAACTTTGCTTAAAGTGACATTTGAGTCCATAAAATAAAATAAAAAAAAGTCTATCCTATTTGAAATCTTGCTGGGTCTGGAAGTCCAAAAGTTCAAATAAGGCTTCAAATGTAAAACAAAAGAACTTCTTCCAGTCCAAAATAACTATTAACAATATCTTACAATTGCAGTGCAGGAACGTGAGCATATCGATGTGCTCTGGGGTCACTCAGAGGAAGTAGAAGCAGCAGGAATACACAATAATGATTTGGTTGGTGGTGCAAGAGTTGGATACTTTGCCTCATTCCACTTCCACCAAGACAGGGGACTTTCTGTCTTTGGGATGGTCTGCTCTCTGAAGTACATCAGCACCTGCCATATGACAGCAGATGAAAAGTATCCTGTGGCTAAATCTGGCATGTTACATTTGATTTTAAATGTTCATTAATAAGCACTGTTCCTTTTAAAATAAATAAATATTACTTTATTAGTGATCACTTGGTTGTGCGCATCCAGTTCATTGTCTCACTGTCACTGTCTGTTGTTGAGTAATATCAAGCTGTGAATCACAGAGCTGAAATAGAGATATTTGGAGTTTTCTCAGCTCAGTCTGTGGTTTCTTCATTCCCACTGGTGTGCTGGTTCTTCAAAAGTAGTACTCCAATCCATGGATTGTAGGGCCAGAGCTTGTACTTTATTCTGAACACTGAACCTCTCCTCTGGTGTCAGGAATTTCATTTTTCGAAACCGTGGGTCTGGTGCAGCTGCAATGATCTGTTTGCTTGAGTTATCATCTGTGACAGTGACCAGCGTGCAGTGATCTCCTCTGAGGCAGCTACCTGGAAGGCCTGCACAGGAGCTGTTTCATAGGCAGTGTGGGTGGACTTCAGAAGCCCTCTGACCAGAGGAGGCAGGGCAGAGACTGTCACATAGCTTTCACCACTCAAGTAGATACTGGCACATTCAAAGGCCTGGTGAGCTTTCACCAATTCCTCTAGCAGGGCCGACTGATCAGCTTTGAAGTCTAGGCATTGTTTCCCTCTCTTTGTTACTGCCAAGTCAGACAGAGTTGCAGTCAGTGGCCATCTCTGATCCAGCAGGCAAGTTGCACAAGTTTGTGTTCCGGGGTCCCAATCTGTATCTGCTCGGTTTTCAGCGTGCTTGCTTCGTTTAAAGTACTCCACGAGACACCTCGCTGCTCCTTGTGCTTTACTGATCTCAATTTCAGTGCATGATTGATCACCAACTGTAACGTGTGGCCTCCGCAGTGGACGGACATCCACCCATCTTTTTCCTGCAAGATGTTTGCAGGCAGCACAACTTTGGAGCCATTGTCATGGACAACCGCCACAATCTTACTTGGAGGGATCTCAAACTTTCCACAGCGTGCTCAATCCATGCAGCAATGTTGGATCCAGTGTGTCGTTCTTGGAGTGGCATGGTCATGAGGCAGAAGCTAGTGAGCTCCCAGCCATTATTTATAAAGTGATGTCAAGATATGCCTCTGTGGCAACACTGGTCCAGGTATCAGCTGTCAGAGCAATCTTTAAGAGCTTCATTAACCTTACCAAGAGTAGCTTCATACTTTCCCTCCATGAGCATTGTAAAATGAGTTCTGGAAGGTAAGGTGTAACTTGAATGGAATGTGTTGACCATCTGCTTAAACACCTCATCTTCAACCATGGATATTGGTATTATGCCATTGACAATGTTGAGAATGCTCTCTGTCAAGACTTCAGGCATTTGAGGGGTGGATCAGCCTCTCTTCCAGACAAACTCATCCATGCACCTTTGCTTAGTACTACTAAAATAGAAAGAACAAAACAGAAAGCTGTATTAATTATCACAAGTTAAAGGCCTAATGTCAATTAAACAATTTAACTGATTAAATATCTTTCAACTGAATTATTGATATACTCCAACACAGACTAACGTTAGGTGGAGGAGGTTTACTATTCAGAATGACCACTGGTATTAACATGACCAAAAAATAGGGGAAAAAACCAGATGGGTAGGCTACTGTCCTATAATTCACTGATTTACTGTGGCAATTAAGGCGTTACCTAGCATAACTGAAATAGCGTTGGCTTAGCAAGCAACATCCATGAGACTTTGTTTTCCAACAGGTAAACTAACATAAACATTACGATACTAACATTATAGCCAGTTGGCTAAAGCACAAACCAGTAAGTCATTTCAAATAAAAGATCTACAAGGTATCAACGTGACGCACGAGCATAACTTGCTAAAACTTACCCATCAAGAGTGGACGTCACAGCTCCAGGGTGCCTGTATTTCAGATGCTCATGCATCACCGTAGTGCTGCCGTGAAATGACAACTCTGCCTTACAGAGTCTGCAGTCACCTTGTTTCATTGGTTTAGTTTGGGTGAAATGCTCCCATACTTTCGAAAGTTTTGGTCTCACTTTTTCTGCCTCTTCTACGCCCGGATTCTCTCTCTGTTTCGCCATCATTCATATGTTCTTCTTCAATGCAGTCATAGCAGACAATGGAAGTGATACTGCCCCTAGCACTTCCTGTAGTGAACTGCAGTTTCAAATGAATATTTAGGTGATGTGGTTTTGTAATACGATGTGTTGACAATAAAATTCCATGTCGACAAATTTTTATTATCAACACACACACACACATCAACACACACACACACTTTCTCAATGACCCAAGATTACAGCTGTATTCCAAAATCACACCAAAATACCCCGATATACAATTGTTACATCACATAGAAACACCGCCTTAATTGAGGTGATAAAAAAATTATGAAAATACATTGTAGTGCATGATGCACCATTTTTTATCATCATTTTAAAGGTGGTACTTCACATCCACTGCAGGATTTCCACTGCATGCTCTTTTGTTTTAAAAAGACAGAAAGAAGGAAATGAATGTCTGGATTTATAGCATTTTGGCAACAAATATAATACACTTTGGGTTTAAAATCACCAACATTGTTGTTTGATTTGCCAGTTATTGTTGAACATATTCAGACTTTGCCAATAAACAGGTTTCACAGGATAAAATGAATATTGGTATGATCAGTGGGTCTGGGTAGAAAATGTCATTTTTCTCAAAACAGTTAAAATGGATTTATATCGTTTTGGAAAAGAGCTTTATATATATATATTTT
>OMMV01179006.1:0-20133 GCA_900302635.1 Chatrabus melanurus
GCTACCTGTCTGTGTCCTTGGACAAGACACTTAATCTACATTGTCTCAGTCCACCCAGCTGTAAAAATGGGTACGGGCCTGGGCTGGGGAAGTAAATGTGAGGCATCGTTGTAAAGCGCTTTGAGCATCTGTTTCAGATGGAAATGCAGTCCATTATACCATATTTAAAAAAAGCAACTTATAGGCTGGAAAATGTAGCATATATATTTGGGCAAACTAAGTAACAATGTTGTAACTGTAGCTAACGTTACTATTGTCTCACCTGTCCAGTAGATATCCAGCAAAACCTTTGTGTGAAATAAGTTCAGATTTTATCCTGCTTCAATTTTACGTTATTTTTCTTTGATTTGTGTGTGTGTCTGTATGGGGGGGTCACCTTCAGTCGCAATCAATCTGTCCTGTTTCACCAGCTCCATGATGCTTCAAGAGTCGGAAAAGCCCCCCTATGCCATCTATGACATTGCCACAGACAGTGTGTCATGTTGTCTTTTCACCGTATGTTCACCCACGTGGGTCAAAATCCTAAATTGTTTCCGGACAAGGCGAATTTTGATCATAATGGTGATATACGATTTTATTTGAACGCTAAAAGACAAAATTGTTGTGGTGCAGAAGAAAATCCCTTTTTTTATTTTTTACTTAATTGGAAAAACGGGGGACTACACCTTTAAGTCCATCTGGTTAAATGAACTTGTATTAGGAGAAAAGTTATTTTAATTCATAATTCATAATTTATTTTTGTATATACAATTTGTATATAAATGTGCAAAACATCAGTGTGATTAAATAGAAAACATTTAAGTGAACAGCTATGGTGAGAGAACGACATATTCCACCCTATTCCTGATATGGAATTTATGGAATCTATTAACTTGGACACCAACTTAACAGAGACATGTATTTTAAGGAAACTGAAAACAAAAAGTACATTATAAAGTGCTTAACCCACCTCATTCACCTTTCTGAGTGTGTAGTGTAAAGCAACAAGCCTACAAATATGGAATAATCTTGCAGACAGCAGATCTTTCCCTGCAGTCACTGGAACTTTCTCCACAGACTGCAGGGAAAGATCTGTTGAGGCTTGTTTCTTTCAAATGTGAAATAATCTTGCAGTCAGCAATAATCTGAACAAGCCTACAAATATGAAATAATCTTAAACCCATTGCAAAATTCCAAGATTGTGTTGCCTACATGGAGGAATGTGCTCCATCAATTCCATTTCAGTTGTAAACGGAATAAAATAAGTAATGTTAAGATGCCAACTTTGTCTGCGACAAATTGAAATTACATATTTTTTCTGAAATGCTAGCAATAATTTACATTTTAGTTATTAGTTGCAGCCCTGTACGGACTCTAAAGCCACACTATGATACCTAAAACAAAGTATTTTTGCTCTCCTTGATCTGTGTGGGATGTGCAGCAGAAAGATGAGCATCAGGCGTCACTTCCTGACCTCACGTCTCTCTGCCGGCTCCAGCCACTAGTGTCTGCAGGACATCATGTATCAGTGCTGCGTTCACTGAAAGCTGCCTTGGTTGGAGCAGATTGCTGCCTAATTGTGCTTTTCAGAGATGCTGTGAGCTCAGGGTTAGGACAGGGCTACATGTGGTCTGGGGCCACAGCGGTGGACGCTGCACCGATGGAATCCAACCAGGCAGGGTCTCATTGATCAGCAGAAGCAAAGGTCACCGCTGTTATGCATCTGCAGGCCGGCTGATGGCCAACAGAGAGGCACCAGCGGTCAAAGAGGAGCCACTAATCACTTTGTAGTGGTGAACTTTTTTTCCCCTTTTTTTTATTTTTTGGCTCATGTGTGAACAGCAGCCTGCAGATCTTATTTCCAGTTTGGCTCATCCGCTTCCTTTTTTCCCATCCTGAGACTGGATAAGCCATCTCTTCCTCTCTCTCTCTCTCTCTCCCCTTTCTCTCTTGATCTGTCTCTCCATATATCCATGCACCCCCCTCCAGCTCTTCCACCAGCCAACCCCTGCTATTTTCACCCCACACACATCCGTCGCTGCACTTATCCAGCCTCAGACGGCTGCTGGCTCGATAGCTAAACGGATTATCCAACAACAGAGCACCTCTCCTTCTTGCTCTCTTCCCCTCCTTCTCTCTGTCTTTCTCTCTCTCTCTCCATGCGCTCCTCTAGCCGTGGGTCCTCAGAGGCGGAGGGGTCCTATTGAGCGGGGCCCAGGCTCTCCACTAGCCAGGCTCTTTATTGAGGCGTCTATGGGGCTTTATGCTGCCAGTGCTCGGCCTTGCCCTCGTCGTCATCAATCATCTTCGGCTCCAGGGCTGCTATCACTGCCCGGACAGGCGTCCAATCACAGCCTTCCAGGAAGCTCTATAGGAGATGGAGATGGAGAGGGAGAGAGAAGAGCACAAAAAAAAAACAACCAGAAAGTCACTATGTTTGTGTGGTTGCCAGTCTGAGTCTGAACTAATTGACAGCTTCTCTACTTTAAGGGTGAATGGCTGCATTGACATTAACAAAGATCAGCCTCCATCACCTCATTTAGGCAGAAGCCCAGTCAGGAAGATGACCATTAAAATAATAATAATAATGGTGATGATGATGATAATGTTGCTGCTGCTAATAATAATAATAATAATAATAATAATAATACTGCTGCTTCTGCTGCTAATAATAATAATAATAACAATAATAATAATATAACAATGGTGATGATGATGATAATGTTGCTGCTGCTGCAGATGCTAATAATAATAATAATAATAATAATGCAACTAGAAGGGCACTCGGAGAGCATGTTCTTCTGCCAAGACTGAACAACTGTGGCATCTTACATTATATTTTACATTACATTCATTTAGCTGAAGCTTTTATCCAATGCGACTTAAAAATGAGGAATCAGGGTCAAGCTACAGTTCTACTTCAACGCAACAGTAAATACTTTCTTTACAGTTTAAAGAGTTTAAAGAAGACTTCCACATAATGATGAATGCCATCTTCACATACACATACAAACCATGGAGTAATAGTGCAAAAATGTAAGTTGACACCAGAGAGTGAAATTTAAGAAGGCAATAAAAGTTAGAGCGAGAAAGGAAGTGCATGATAAATGCGAGTTAGGCATGTTAGGGTTGTTAGAGGTGTCAGGAGAGGAGATGCTCTTGGAAGAGCTGGGATTCACAACACAGTTCAGTTTGTACCCCAATTTACAGCTATTTCATTAACATAGCCACTGTCCGAAATCCACTGCAACAGATCCAGCACTTGATCCATATCTGCACATAAGTTCATGCACAGGTGTTAACAGGAGGGTGAATTTTGGGTTTAAACTCCTCCAGGAACATCATAATGATGGTCCAAATGATTATTTTAAAATAATTTGTGCCATCATTAACCAGAAAAAAATTTAACAATTACTTCAGATAATGATTCATTCTTTTGAAACACTCAAAACATGAAATGAAACAGTCCCTTCACACAATAATTCAGTGTTTCAAAATGCTACAACACTAAATGAAACCAGTGCTTTATAAAATGATTCAATGTTTTAAAATGCTTTCAATTTTATAACAATTAAAATGAATTAATCGTTTCTGAAAATAATTCAGTGTTTTGAAATGTTTGAAGCACTAAATTAAGCAATTCTTTCAGATCAACTAATTCAGAATGTTTGAAACATTATACGGAGGAATTGCTTTAGAAAATGATTCACTGTTTCAGCGCACTGATGGTGACACCCAAAGTGCAGCGACCAATCCTTGGTTCAGAAACAGATACAAAGTGTGGGGGAAACCGCATGCGCAAAATCAGTTGTTTAATGGGAATCGTACGTATTCAGCAATAATAAGTTACACTCATATGTAAGCAGATATAAAATAGTAGGTAATATGAATTTTGCCTGCTATTTGAAAAAAAATCGGGACGGAAATTGGGGCCAAAAATTGGCAATGGGAGACCAGCTGATGTGTGTTCATGCGCAGTGTTGGTGCATTGATATCGTGAGGGAACAGAAAAAGACTGCACCATAGACCTCCAAAAACCTGGTCTAAATGGTGCAATATTCAGATACGCCTCACATAGCAGGGTTCACAATGTGCGTCCACTCTGTGTATACACACAATGAAACGGAATTGAAAACAACAATTAAACAAAATGAAAGCAAACACAATTGAAAAAAAAACGTATCGTTTCACAGCTTCACCTCAGGGAGCTTTGGTGGCTGCTCTCCGCCCGCGCGCTTTGACGCGTTGGACACAGATCCATTAACTTGCCAGAAAATTGCTATTTAAAGTCTGCTCTTTAAATAGCAATGCGCCAGGTTCCAGCGTAACCCGGCCCTGAAAGGAGATGGCAGATAACATTCTGATTGGTTTCATGCATGTTACACCCAAAACACCTCTATGACTAATTAAGTGACTCAATACAATGCCTACGTGATAAAATGATGGAATCTCCCCATTTGGATCCTCTTCCTCTTCTCGGAGAGCAGATAATTGCAAATGTTGCCAAGATATTTCAAATGATGATACAAGCATGATATTTACCACAAATATGCTCTATATGTCACTCTTGAAATCTACCTGACTGGCCGTTTGAAAATCCAAGATGGCGGCCGTATTTTCCAAGATGGCATCCAGGCAAATTTAAAATCCTCCAATCATATTGAAACATATTCCGTATTATTTGCCTGATCATAAAGATTCCAAAAAGGTATAGTTTGGACCATCTATGACTGAATGTTATGGAGTTATGGGCCAAAAACAGCAAAAATGGTGACAAAGGTCAATTTCAGTTTGTACAGGGTGAAAAGTTAAAGTTACTCCAATTTTGCTAAATAGTGATGCAAATTAGAGGTTGAGCTACCAGAGTTTTAAAAAGGAATAGTTTGCGCCATCTGTTATGCTTAGTTATCACGTTACGGGGTAACATATGTCATAGTATCCAATTGACGTTGACCTTGTTTGACCTTTACTTTGGAGACCAAACATTCAACACAGTCAAAACTATTCCATTCATTGATCCTGTTTGTTCAACCAATATTTTGCATCACTTTTTTTTTACCAAAATTGGAGCAACTTTAATTTTTGACCCCTGTACAAACTGAAATTGACCTTTGTCACCATTTTTGCTGTTTATGCCCCATAACTCCTTAGTCACAGATATATACCTTTTTAGAATCTTTATGATCAGGCAAATAATATGATGTATGTTTCAATATGATTGGAGGATTTTAAATTTATCCGGGCGCCATCTTGGAAAATATGGTCGCCATCTTGGATTTTCAAGTGGCCAATTAGGTAGATTTGAACAGTGAATATTGAATTAGTTGTGGCATATTTCATGCTTGTATTATCATTTGAAATATTTTTCACTTATCTGCTCTACTATTCTTTCTCTTTAATCTTTTCGCACATCTACATGGGTCAATGTATGGGATGGACCTTCTCCCCACTACGCTTCTTCTACTTCAGGTCTTCTTTTATTCTAGTCATCCACGCCACTTCAGGCTTCCCCTCTATCTCTTCCCCTGTACTTCCAACATGCAGATCCTGGACCTCTGTCTGCTTTTGGAAAAGCAACAGTTGAAGATCTAGAATCCGCATCAAGATCCCGATCAACACCATCCCCATGATAAGGTTGATTGTTCCACCAAGTTTTGTGAAGATGGGCTGAAAACTTTTTGCATAATCACGCTAGCAAACAAAGAGATGCAGGTGAAAATATAACCTCCTTGTCTGAAGTAATAAAGTGACAATAAAGTAAATAAAATAAGGATAACAGGCATTTTGGCAGCAATAGCAAAGACTTTTGTGAAGAATCTATATAAATCCTATGAGTCTGAAATTTAGAAGGTTGAGTATAACAACTATTACCACAAAAAGATAAATCCCCACAGGATTAAAGAAATACCATAGCGATAAAACCCAATAACGTCACTGTAAATTCACTAATGAGTAACACTGACACACTCTAAAGTTCTATATGGGTTTATTGGAGAGGAGACGAAAAGAAAAGCCAAACTATAAGGGGCTGACTGCGTATGGTAAAGCTCACTTTCCTCTTTTTCATCAAGCCTCACCAGTATGTCGAATTTCTACCGCAGGCTTAACTTTTTTAATAACGATTTCTTTCTTTCTTTTTCTTTTCTTTTTTTTTTTGCCCATCTCTCTCTCTGCAGCCCTGAGCTCTCATCCTGCTCCAGGAGGAATAGGCGGAATCTGATTACAGACCTATTTTACAGCAGACGCCGGGGCGCAATAAAGGGAGAGAGCACGGAAACGGGACTCGGCCCATCAATTAGATCTCTATTAGCAGCCAATGCAGACCGCACCTCAGGAAACGCCGGGGCCCTGAAATTAAACAATTCTTCAAGCTCGACAAGCCAGTCAGCTCGTTGTTGTTGTGGCGAAGAGGCGTCCTTACCAGAAACAAATACAATAAATGTTGTAAAATCTTAAAAATAATGGCTTTGGACAGGCAAGGTGACTAAAACAGTAAACGCTGACTAAGTTCCTAATAATATAGGAAAGTTATATGTAATGATTAAGAAACCAAAATTCCAGCAGGAGCGTAGCTAGGTGGAACAAACCCCTCCCCCATAGCAAACTTAGGGCCACTGAAGCACTGGATTTACTTCCTGAGGATGCAGGTGCACGTTGGCCCCGTGATGGATCGTCCATGTCTATTGGAAGCCATAGTTCATATGTTCTTTCAACATCCACGCACAAAGACTGCACTTCCACACTGGAACATTAGGAACAATCACACCTAGACGTTTGGGCCAACGTAGAGGAACGTATTTGCAACCGTCGGTCTCCGGTGTCCTCCGCTGATGAAAATTGAACGCGTCCAAATATTTTCAATAGGTTTAAAATTCCTCGCCGTTTGCAGATGTACCTCTGGGCTACGTTGGAGACTGTTAGAGAAAGTTAATCTCTGCTACGACTAAGTTAGCCTCAGTTTGCCTCCGTTAGCATCCACTAGCCGAAGTTACTGGTGCGATCGTCTACGCTGGCTATCATTTGGGTGCTGCTTCGCCCCTGCCTGCCTCAGAATCACTGGACCAGTGGTGAAGGCGCAGTCACACTGACGTTTGGGTCAGCAACTGGTGAACGAGGTGAAAGCAAGAGGAAAAAGGAGAGAAAAGTGGCCACACATCGGCAAAAATCACATTCCCGGAGTTTGGTAGTGGACCTCAAGTGCATCACAGGTTTTCACAACACGTTTGTAGCAGAGGCAGCCGTTATCCAGCGGCATTATCGCACTCACCGGTGCATCTGCATCCATGTGAAGTAAAAGCCAGCCTTGAGGTGGCGGCATGCTTCGCCGGACAGCCTGTTCGGCTTGATTAGAAAGAGTGAGGGTCCGATAAATCTTGTAAATAACTGATTGTGATGTTGCTGATGCCGGTGTGCACTGGCTTCAGTCGCCATGGATCATTTTTTTTCCTCTTTCAGGCCGGTCTTGAGCTTCCCTGACATCGGTCCCTATCTTCTACCAGGTGCAAAGCAGTTCACAGCGCAACACTTCGCTGGTGTACAACTGGAACATTTGTCATTTTTACATCCTGCAGCACATTGTGCACGTCACAATTATAAATCTACTCCTTTGCACATGTTGGTCAAAAAAATAAGGTGTGGCCAGGTGCAGCGCCCGTATGTTGCTATCGTGAGGCAACAGAAAGCGATTGCGCCACATACCAGCAAAAACCTGCTATAAAGTTCAGCGCAGAATTTTGCTGCTATTCACATGGTGCAATATTAAGACAGCCTCACATAGACGGATCCACAACGTGCGCACACACTGCTTGTACACAGGGATGCATATTAATGTGCATCATGCTACCACCGCACTTAATTTAAACAACAACTTATCATACAATGAAAGTAAAACTAATGAAAAAAAAAATGCAAATTTTTAAATATGCAATGAATGATTTTTCTGCCACTAGATGTCTCACTTGTGTCACACTTCAGGACGTAAACAAAGCTTCCCTCCTCAGCCACTCCTCCTCAAACCTGCCCCCTCCTCCGCACTGAGCAGAACAAACGGCATTTGGAGCCTTTTAACAGGTCCAACAGCTCTCTATGTGGGAAAAACCAGACATATGTGGATTCTAGTAAGACCGCATTCTTGGTCACAGGCATTTTTAATCTCTAAATGTGATTTTATTTATTTATCATAGAAAGTCACAGCCCTCTGCCATCTTGAAAAAAACTGACCAGCTGAGCAGTGAGTCCTGCTGTCTCTTTATAAACGATGGGAGGAGCAGCGGTTTCACAGGGCAGGACTCACATGCACACACACCAAATGTGCACACATGGAAATCTCATGCACTAAAAGTGCACGTGCTGCCAGACCTAGAATGTAAACAGCCGACAGAAAAGCTCAGAGCACAGAGGGAGTGTTGCTTCACCTTGAATAAGTCTGGTGTGTGCTATATGTTTACACTGGATTTCTTCCTCTCTGGGTTGACAAGCTATGGTGTCCATGTGTAGTGGGAATTGGGGACGGGGGGGGGGCTGTCTCTGCCTAGTGGGATATTTGTTATTATGCCCAAAACACGTCCATGACGAATTGAGTCACGACATATAAGCCCTTTGCGCCCTGGACCTAACTTTGTGCTCAGATATGTGCGCTGTGTAAATCGGAAAGTGGAGCTGGACACATCCCAAACACGCTTGCACTATGTGGAAGGAATTAAATATGGAATTAAACATTCCAATGACCTATGCAATGACTACAAAAGACGTTTAAAGGATACTGACTCCAAACTGTCTGGGTTAAACAGTTATGACCTTGAGTTTGAACATTCATGGACAACCAAGGTCAAAGGTCATTTGATCAAGAGAAGGGTGATATAGGACTTCATAATTGTGCTTCACAACCAATGGTGTATCTTTAACTAATTCCACAGAATAGCCATTATCAATATTCCCTATATATAAGCATTGGGCTCGAATT
Organism: Chatrabus melanurus; assembly: GCA_900302635.1. Classification (NCBI taxonomy): domain Eukaryota; kingdom Metazoa; phylum Chordata; class Actinopteri; order Batrachoidiformes; family Batrachoididae; genus Chatrabus; species Chatrabus melanurus. Next base: position 8,942 of record OMMV01179006.1, read on the forward strand.
TTGACCTTGGCGTGTGACCTTGACTTTTAACGTATTTTCCCAAAATCAAATCACTTTGTCCTTGAATAACCCTCAATCATTCCACCAAGTTTTTTTTTAAATATATCGAATCAAAACTTTTCGAGTTATATTGTTGACGCGTGGATGGACGGATGGACATACAAGACGGAAAACAATTCCCTTGCATGTTGACACCATCTAACAAAATTCTTCCAATTCTTTGATGTCAAAGTCAAATCAGATTTCTGCAACGTGATTCAAAGTATTTCAAAATATAAAAAAAATGTAAATATTTGATTGAATATGTATTCATTCAAGTTAGCATTATGCGCCTTTGACAGTCAGAATATGACGGAACTTTTTATGTGGCCCTTTTATTTTACAGGATTTACTCGATAAGTTAAAAACAACAGTAAATTGATTAATATATAATAGCAATTCAACACTTATTGTTTCAAATTATTGAACTTTGGCTAATCGCCCCCCCACGCTGAGAATCCTTGCTACACCCTGAAGTCTGACACCATGTGGCCAATAAATGAGAAAATCCAAGCCTTCTGATGCTTCTGATGCCATAAAGTGGAGAAATATGACCAACAGAATGTAATGTATCCACGAGGCACGTATTTGCTTGTCCTATAACCTCCTCCTGATGCCATTAATCTCCAACTGTTGACCTGCTGACCTGAGGCGGGACAAAATGTCAATAATGGATAATTAGCCTCAGCATTAGGCCCATTTAGGAAGGACACCTTAAAGGGGAGTCTGCTCATTAGTTTGGCCTGATTCCTTTCAGAAAATCGAAAGTTCTGCTTTACATTTTTCAGACTGTGGAAGCCCAGTGTTTGTGGAATGACACCTGGCAGCAGGTGAGTCGCTCGCCAGTGGTTTTAAATATTCATACTTGTTTGAAGGCGCATTATTCATCTAAAATATAAGCAGTGATGTCATTAAATGCTCCCTCAGACACATTTTGATGCATATGTTGGGGGTTAAATGCAGCTTTCCTAATGTTTGGAGGTGATTGGTGTCTGGCCCGATCTGTTTCTCAGTGGCCCGTATTTCATCAAAGGATGGCCATTTATCATCGAGAAGGACAGCTTCGTATTTTTCTACCTATTGCGCTCGGTTCCACGACCAAATTCAGCATTTTTATGGAAAACTGCAGTCATTTTGATTGATGAAATCCAAAGATGTCCAAAACAATCCGGGGGATCCCCAACTGTGGCGCACCGGCGGGGTGCTCCAGTGTTGTCATTGTTCCAGAGAAATAAAGGAGCGCGTCCGGAGAACACCAGGGCAAAATCACGATTTTCAGTTCAAAAGGGACAGAAAAGCAGCATTTCTTTACAGGCAGTGGGAAAGTGGAGGAAACGCTTTTCCTCTCGCAGACCAAAACAATGCTCACTTGGCTTTTTCCTCTTGTGCGCATTCAGCTCCTATATGCGCTAACAGAAACCGCCCAGAATAAAGAATTGATTATTTTATACTGTGAGGGTCGATGTCTCTGAGCAGCTGAATGGCTGCAGCACATCCCCCTGCATTCGTCTGGTTCACGCAGAAACCAGATCAGGGTGTTTGTTTGTAAATAGCTTGTTTTCAGCCAGTCTCCACTAAACCTGGTCCAATGATCAATCTTACTGAGAGAAAAAAAAAACTGATAGATTTTAACACTGTTCAAGGTTCGAATGTGAATTCTGAATCCTTTTTTATCTTCGTGAAATTGGCCATTTTTACACGTTTCCATATCAATTTTTTAAAGCCCATCTCCATGAAATGTTCTGAAATCCTCAATATTACCAAGTGTAAGAACTTATTAAATTTTAGTGTTGATCAGGATCCACATGTGGATTCTGGATCAGCTTTACCCTTCATTTACGATTTAAAAAGAGACTTAAAATATGAAATATTTCCATTCATTTCTGCATGTTTTGCTGATTTGAATAGAGCACAGAATGATCAATCTTATGAAGTGGAAGAATTCATAAAATTTTGGTGTTGATTGGGATCCAGATGTGGATTCTGGATCACTTTTGAAATTTAGTGAACTGAAAACGCTTCAATTTCTCAAAAAAAATATTTTAAGCTGATCCTCCCAAGACTTGGTTTAATGGTCAATTTTATGAAGCAGAAGAACCCATTAAATGTTGGTGCTGATTGGGGTCTGGATGTAGAGTCTAGATAATTCTGCATTTTTTTTTAAATTTCATAGTAAGATTTGGCTTTTTATGACATTTCAATCAATTTCTGACAATTTTATTTCAGTTGATCACCATGAAATTTGATGAAATAACCAATAGCATAAAGCAGAACCCCCATTAAATTTTAATGATGATTGGAAATCATGTGGATTCTGGTTTTTTTTTAACCTTTCATTCAAAAAATGACATGGGCCATTTATATATATATATATATATATATATATATTGATAATTGTCTCCAAAAAGAAAACAAAAATCATATTATGTCTACTAAACTTTATGAAATTATCAATCAAATGAAAAAGACACCATTAAATATTTGTGGTGGAAATCTAGATGCAGATTCTGGATAATTTACTTTACTTTTATTTTTGTAGAGAAGTGTGTCTTTTTTGTTTTTTGTTTGTTTGTTTCTCATTTATTTATTTTTGAGTGGGGTGTGGCGGTGAGGCATTTTGACTGTCTCAAAAACGTAATAATTTGAACGAAACATGTCAGTACTGTACATACTAGATGGCCATCAAATTAAATTCCGCATTGATCCCGATATGTATGTGAAGCTGTTCCAGTGAAATATATGGTTGTGATGTTAATGATGCTGTCGAATTCCAATGAATACAGCTGCAAAGGTGGAATAATGGTGTTAATATAAAATTCCAGCCTTGGCGGAGGCATGCGCTCACGAGTGCCCCTCCAGTTATGTCATGGAGCATAAGAAACGTAAAATACCACTTCCTTCAGACCTATTTCAGTCCAGGGCTGCACACAGCTTTTATTTTGCACGGCTGTCTTGTTTGCAGTGATTCATAATGTCACAAGAAATGTCACCTGTCGGGGCTAATTGGCACCTTGTGTTATTAATACCCGGAGTGTGGCTCCCTTTTGCACCCGCAGAAATAAGCCTATATTGCGTACTTAATACAGCGTCACCCAAAGGGGGATTTAATAAATCTCCCTTTAACGGCGTTTCCCCTCCAAACTCCTTCAGGCGAGTGCAGGCCGTGCGTCAAGATTGCAATTGTGCGCCGGCGCTTAGGACCAGCTGCTCCCAGGACAGACAAGCTCTTGTCAATTAGGCGGTGACAAGCAGGTCCTCCAACCGGCCGGGGGCCCTCCAACCGCCTGGGGGCCCTCCACCAGCAGTGAGCAGGCCCCGCAATTAGTATCAATTTCTGTCGAGACCTCCTCGGAGCATGCAGACACAGGCTGAGTAAATGGCCAAACATTGTCCAAATAACGGCCGCGATCCACAAATGACAACTTGCAAGGGCTGAGTGTTAAAGCGCACAGTGCGCTGCGGAGAAACGCAAATGTCTGAAGGCGCGGGTTTAAATTTAGAGAGCAAATAAAAACCAGATATGTGACCCAAAGGACCTGTCAGGAATCATTTCTTTGTTTTAAAGATACATCAATTAAAATATCAAACCAAAATCCAAAGATATTCACTGAACCAGTTTGTCAAATTTAACCAATTTAAATCCACTTTAACAAACATCGGTTTAAAACTGTTCAATTTTAAAAATGTTTAATATCTGGTCAAAGCCCAGTTTAAAGGGGTATAATATCAGGTTGCACCAGTTTCTATACAATTCCACTTTGTTCTACTTCAGCCAGTTTGATATGTTTTGCTGTAAGCCAATACTTGGTCTAAACCAGTTTAAAACGCATTTGATGACACTGAGAAAGAGTTTCAACAATTAAATCTTCATTGGTAAACAAGTTAAAGGCCATTTAAACCATTTTTTTTATTTGACAAGGTTTGATCCAGTTTAAACCAGTGGTTTAGAGCTGTTTAAAAACTATACAAATGACTGTTTTGTTTATAACCGTTTTAAAGGGATTTAAAATCAGTTAACAGCACTTTATTTAAAAAAAAACTTAAACGTTGTTGAACATAAACCAGTTTAAGATAGTGGTCAGTGCACTCGCTCGTGCCCATTCTCCATGTAATGTGGAGTTGTGTCAGGAAGGGCATCCGGCGTAAAATTTGTGCCAAATCAGCATGCAGATCCACATTAAGTCTGCTGTGGTGATCATGAGCATAAAGGAAGAAGCTGAAATAATTTACTTTAAGATATTTTACTCTTATTTTAGAGGCGTTTCACATTACAAAACATATTTACAAGACGCATCAGCATATTTGAAACTGTTTAATCCGAGGTTAACAAATGTATCACCCTTGGCATACAACTGTTTATAAGCTGCTAAAACTAGCTCTTAAGTTTTAACAAGTTTCAATACAATATATATCACAATGATTCAGTGTTGTTTAAAACCATTCCAGTGGCTAATATCTGGTTATAAAGTAATTAAAGTGTTGAAAAGGCAGTTTAAATAATTGTCTCAGTCTGCTTTACTTTTTCTAATTCAGCAAGTTGCAGTCTAGGTTTAAAGTGGTATATGCCAATGGTTAAAAGCTTTTTAAAGACAGTTAAACAGCAGTCTTATCTGATCTTAAATCAGTTTAAAGTGGTTTTTAAAATACACATTTAAAAATGACTTTATTTGATAAAGAATGTCTAAAAAGGATTAAAAGCTGATTTTTGTTTTTTCCAATAAATTTTCCCAAATTAAAGCTAACTTAGAGATTTGATCCTGGGTTGGCAGCTGGTTAGCAGTACAATGTCTGATTTAACCTTTTAAAAACATATTTGAATATGGTTAAAACAGTTTATCTAAAATAAACCAAAAAAAAATCCCCCAAAACACAGAAAAGATCATATTTATTAATCAACTAATGGTTAATGTCCAGCGCTACATTCCTTGTTGGAAAATTATTATAACTTTAATTTGAATATAATGTGATTAATCCAAATTTTAACTCAACTTGGCGTCTCAATGCCTACACCAAGTTTTGAACCTATGAGAGAGTAAATAAACGTCAGGCCAGCCCTGTCACAACACTGACAGCCCCGAGAAGGATTGCTCACCGAGCCCCTTTGTAAACGGTGTCACCGCTAGCAGCTGGTGGTGGCATTCCCGGGCTTTGGACGCTGCCCTTTGGCCCCTGGGGGGTTGGACTCTGGACAGGGCGGTCGAGTCGTCCCCACAGCGCCAAGATAGCTCAGGTCAGCGGGGCCAAGTTTCCAGCAGGACGGGCAAAGTTGACGAACAAAAAGCCCAAAGCTCGCCGTGCCAGTGGGACCATTAGTATGAGCGTTTGTTTAACTAATTAGCAAGCTGGGCAGTCACAGGGAGGCTTGTATGGACTACATGGACGTCATATATGTCAAGATTATATATATATATACAAGCAACAAATTCAAAGACTTATCCATTAATTGAATTGTCAATCTGCAGGAAAAAACATACTTGTCAGCTGTTTAGATTATTGATTAACTCATAATACCAAGAAAAAAAAGCTCAATATTGACAAGTTCTAGTTTCAGAAATGTAATGATCTGCTCCTTGTGTGTTTTATTTAAACTTCTTCATATGTGCTTTAAACTGGTTTAAATCAGATAATATTATATTTTTTAATGTATTGAACACTTTAACCCAAAGGCGAAATGTTAAACAGTTTGAAATTTAACACAAACTGGTTCTAATCTTTTAAAATTGTTCTACATCAAGAATCCACTATTTTTTAGACCAGGTATGAGATAGTTTTGAACTGATTTAAAATATGTTCAAAACAATGGTCGTACAGGTTTAAACTGGTTTAAAAAAAGTGGTTGAATCTGTTTTCAAACGTTTCGATGCCAAGGATGACATGATTATTTACACTAGTTTTAAACAGCTTCAAACATGTTTTGAGCTTGTTTCAGAGAGATGTTCTGGAAAGGTATTAAACCACATTAACACAATAGTAAATGTCACAAACTAGTTTTAAATTGCAGCTATTCTGTCTTTAACTTGATTTAAAACCATTGAAACGGTTTATGAACACAGTTAAAGTAGTTTTAAATAAAACAGGCTGTTTTCAAATGCTTTACCAGCTCTAAACCAACTGACTAGTTTTTACTGGATTTAAACTTGATGAAAATGATGGATTGTCGAGACTAATGTAAAACCGTTGTCATCTAAGTATGACATAATTTGATTAAGTTGATAAGATGATTGACAGTGCTTTTAAACGTTAAACTGGTTTTAAGACGCATTAATTGCTTTGAGCTTTTTTCAGACAGCTGGTTTAAACTGGATTAAAACTGGCTTCATTTGAGGCTTTTAAGTAGTTTAAAAATACTGTAAAAAAAGGATGATCAAAATATTAGAACTGGCTTTAAACGGCCTTTAAAAATACTTAAACTGGTTTAATCCACACAATTTGTGATTACTGTAAACAGCTATAAACCGAAGGAAAAATGTTTTTAGCTGTTTTGATTTTGGTTTTATTAGAGATCTGTTATGTAAAAGAACAATGTTTAAACAAACTTTAAACTTGTTTTAAGCCACATTAACTCATTTGGATGTTTTTATTTTTCAAATAGCTCTAAGAGTTTAAACTAGATCAAAACTGTTAAATGTGAGCCTTTTAACTGGTTTAAATCTACTATAAACCAGGGGTGATTGAATGTTAAAATTGGTTTTAAACAGTCTTAAAAATATTTAAACTGGTTTAATCCACACATTTTGTCATGATGCTAAATGTCGATAAACCTAAAATGTTTTAACTTTTTGAAAATTTTGCTCAATTAGAATTCTTTTCCGTAAAATAACATTTAAACTATTTTCAAATGGTTTTAAACCACCTGCTTTGAACTTGTTGCAAACCATTTGAAACCACAGTGCATTTAAAGTGATTGAATTTTAGAAACTGGTTTTAACTTGGTTAAAATTGTTGTAAGCTATGGATAATATAACAGTTGAAATCAGTTTAAAACTGCTTCAAACATGTTTTAAACTGTCTTAAACCAGACAATGTCCTACTTATGTACAATAGCTTAAGGTGTCTCATTGACTTCTGACAAAACAGTGGGTATTTTCTATTTTTTCTGTCATTTTAGAGACTAAATGATTAATTCGTTCATGTAAAACATGATTGATTGCAAAATTGATAATGAACACAATTGTCAGTTGCACCCTGTTGTTCCAATTATACTTGTGCCTATAAACCTAAGGTTCAGTCTTCAGAAATGTAATGAAACAGAAATTTTCAAAGCGTAAAAGGTCATGCAGGACCAAAGTCAGGTCAAGAATCATTTATCAGTCAGTCTGCAGCCACTGCTCTACATTTCTCCAGTAATCCTGCAGAGGCTGTAGTTGGGGTTTGGTCAACTGACAGCATGGCTGGTGAACAATAAGGCGTTATGTTGGGGAAAGATTGTTCCGCTGGGTTCAAAGTACAGGATGGGGACAGGCCTGCACACTGAAGTTCAAGAACAGTGCAAACAGCACATGCCAGCAAAAGGAGACAGAGCATTGAGCTGTGGCACTGCAGAGGAGAGGGGGGGGCTGCGGGTACCGCGTTAAATATGGGAAAGTTTGGGGAAAGAGGTCGATAGGTCAAGAAAAGTCAACAAGAGAGCAGTCTTGATGACAGAAGGAATTTAATATCAAAAATACATAAATCTTCAAGTGAGGGCAGGCGTATAATGGGGACAATAGAGGCGAGTGTTAGAGTCAACACAGATTTGTTGTTGGCGATTAAATAGATCGGGCCAAGTTGTTAACATTTAACACAAAACCCTGGCACTAGAATAGAGGTGCCGCAGAATCGGGGGGGGGATCGCGTTTGGAGCGGGGAGATCCCACTTGCAGAAAACCAGCTCATCTTTAGGGAGAGATATTTTATACTCTCATGATTGCACACCAGTAAACAACCAAACTAATCTTTTCTAAACTTCATTTCACTTGAACGCGCCCACGCTGGCAGTAAAACCAAAGTATCGGTTGACACTTCTCTCCAGATTGTTGCGATTTCCAAATTGGTGATGGAATTGCGAGGCGTTTGGATCAGGTATCTCCAGATCAGCACTGTTGGTTAAACCTCACCTCAGCCCTTCTTGTTCCATCCTTGGCAGGGTATGTAGATGTTAATATTCCCATTGTGTAGGAAATAGGCCTACATTTGTCTCTATTCGCCACACTGGACGGAGCGCTGAGAACTCTGCCTGACCTTCGCCCTCGCCCTTGCAAAGCCCAGCAAGTTCCCCAGCAGTCGCAAACAACTCTGAATTCCATAATTCTTCACCAAAAGGCACTATTAGGGAAAAATCCTTCCTTTTTGACAATTTAATAGTGCAAACTAATCATCTGGTTGACACGGGCCATTCATCTCCTTACAGGCACACAAAGACAAGGCCTTTTCCATAGGTTCGTCTGGATGCTGCAGTCAGACTGCAGCCTCTATTTTAAGATCAAGTGCACAATAAAAGCATTGTGACTGCTTAATGACTATGTTTGTGAAACCACCCAAAACCCTGTGCATTAAATGCATTTTCTTCCCGAGAATGAAAAATAGGCTAATGCGGACGAACGCTGAGAGTAAACTGGTTTCCATCAGAGGACAAAATGTAGGGGTTCTTTTTCGGGTGCTTTAAAGCAATCAAAACATGAAACAAAAGAAATAACTGGGGATAAAGCTCGGCGCCATAAAATTGCTTAAACCCCCTCAAGTTATGAATTTGTTTCTGAATCAATTTAGCGGTGCAGGCATTTTCCAAACATCCTCTTGCGGGAGTAACAAGACAGGGAAATTGATCCGGTGAGACCTCACCTCTCCATGCGCCTCAATAAAAGAGACATCAGCCTCTCTCAACGACTGTATAATTTTTAATATATATGCAATAAATGTTCAATTTGTTTCCAGAAATGACGGGAAATAATAACGTCAAATTTTAAAGCCATCCATTACAGCCAAACAATCCTCGTGCATGCGCGCTCTAACGCATAGCGCGTTGATTAATTCGCATTTTGATTGTGTTTGATAAAGCAATAATATTACGGCACTTGATTTTGCACCATTTGGACCATTTCCTATTCTGCAAAATAGATATGATGGTGGCCGAGTTTGACTTTTTAAAAATCCTATCAATAATTAATGTCTTAGAGCCATTGAGACCTTTTGTTTATTGTCCAGGGGGATCAGTTGAAGTCCAGGGGCGTGGAAAGACAAATTTCCACAAAAATTATCCCAATTATGAATGAGCTCCAATTATAAGTGCCACAAAGTCTTTCTATAGGTGTACCCTTACCGATCTGAAGCCTATTCTTTTAGAATTATATGGTCTGCAGATAAATTCTGTACCCTACAGTTGTATGATTTCACGACATGCAAATTAACAGCTACTCCTCAAACAGGTAATAAAACAGTTTTTCCATCATATTGCTTTCATCTGCAGGACCTCATCGGACTTCATAAAACATTACAACCACAATCTAATGTAAATGTACAATTTAAGAAGAAATATATTTTAAAAAATACACTAAGTGTAAGTACAAAACTATTTGATTCTTGCAGTAAGAGGAGTTAAAGTAGGGGTCTCAAACTGGCAGCCTGAGTGCCGGATAAGACCTGCAACCCAGTAGTTTATGGCCCACAGCGTGCCTCATCCTATATCATTAAATACAATCTGCGTGATAAATTTCCTTTTGTTAGTGAAAGTCCAACGTTTGGCTGCCAACGCACAAGACATGATTGTAAACATAATCATTCTTGTCAAATCCGTGCTAATCATATGCCTTAAAAAAGTACAGATGTCTTAAAGTACAGCAGAAATCAAAAATGCAAAATCAAAAGGGGCAAAGAACAGGTACTTTTTTTTCCAATCATTAAGGTATAATGAGGTACAGTATGATGTGGGCATAACAGCCTGAGCCTTTGGATTTGGTGGAGTATTGCAGGTTGAATTCTGGCTGCCACTTTGTTTTATGGGCAGCCAATCAGGGAGAACAGTTGACTGAAACTGATGACATGATACGATCAGCACAGGTTTGAAAAGTGAGCAAGTTTGAAAAAAATAAGAGTAATGCAAATATGGAAAATGTGATGAGCAGATAAAATTGTTTGCAACTTCAAAGTTAATATTTCAACTGGAGAAATGTATGAAATTTTAGAGTGCCAATACTAGTAGCAGTAGCATATACTGAGATAGGACGTGGTTGAGTTTTATTTTATTTTATTTTATTTTATTTTACCAGGATTACTCATAAACATATTGACCAATTTTCAGGAAAATTGGTGGAGGGGTGAAGCTTTGAAAAAAGAACAACCCATTAAATTTTAGTGCAGATCCAGATCCAGAGGTGGGTCCAGGACCTAATTTAATGTCCATAAACATGCATTTTGCATGGATTGTTCTATCTAGAGTCATTGGAGAGTTAACATCAGGTGGCTATGGGTAGCCACTTTGACGAATTGTCAAGATCTAAAAAGTGCCCCGCCCACCATGTAGTCATAATGCCACTGTTGCAAGGCAGTTACTATAGTGCAGCAGTGTTGCAAGAGACAGCCACACCCTCAGCTAGACCTGATCAAAGGTCACCTTGAATTGTCATGATGTCAATATGAAATGTCACAATTATGTCATAATGCTAGTACGACGTGCAAAGATAACAGAAGATATTGCCATGATACAGACACAGCCTGCACACTGCAGGTTGGGATGGCAGCAATTTAGGGCCAGTAATGAGCAATAAAAACAAATAAATAAAAAAATACAACAATGATTTTATTTCAAACAGGTGATTGTAATCATGATTTGGTAAAAAAGCTCTATCCACAAAAGGCGGAGTCTTTGAGGAGCAAAGATGGGCAGAGGATCTCTAGTTTCTCAACAAATGCGTGAGAAAATTATTGAAATGTTTAAAAACAATGTTCCTCAAAGAAAGATTGGAAAAGATTTGCACAATTCTCCTTCTACAGTGCGTAATATCATTAAAAAAATTCAAGGAATCTGGAAGAATTTCAGTGCATAAAGGGCAAGGGTGCAAGCCGAGACTGAACACCCATGATCTCCGATCCCTCAGACGTACTGCATCAAGAACCATCATTCATCAATAGCTGATATAACCACATGTGCAAGGGATTACTTTGGGAAACCTTTGTCA
>OMMV01179009.1:0-15032 GCA_900302635.1 Chatrabus melanurus
CACAATTACAAGAAATGTCCACACTGTATTATATGAAAGTACATAATGTACATAATGTTAAAACAAAAAACTTCATGTTGGACATAATATGATCCGTCCCACAATACCTGCAGACAGTGGCTTTAATGTGCGCTGCACAGCAGGAACGGGTGGACGTTTCTAATGTGTGATGGAATGTAATGTGGACTTTATTTGTTCATTACACGTTTTTAACTGGAATGCACCTCCTGTCAGTCGCATCAGAAGCCGGCAGTTTATGAATTGTGGATTACTTTTACGTCCAGACGGAACGCCGTTTATTGTCACCTGCTTATTGCTTCACCTCAGGGAGTTTTGGTGGCTGCTGCCTTAAGTGATCCACTCACGCGCTTTAACACTTTGCGCGTAAATCTGTAACCTTGCCAGAAAGTCTCCCACTTTAGTCCACCAACTAAATAATGTGCCACTTTCAATCACACACCACTCTTAAAGGTAATGATAGATGACAATCTGATTGGTTTACTTCATGTAAAACACACCCATGTTTAACTAAGAGACTAAATGCAAACCCTTTGCACCCTGAGCCTTAGTTTGCACTCAGATTGGGCACTGTGTAAACACCAAAGCGGAGTTGGACAGCGCCCCAATTGCACATGCACTTTAGACAACACGCTACAGATTGTCAAGATATGGCCCAAAGAGCTGGACCTGTGTCCAGAGGGTTGCTAGTTCAGCACCTGCACTGGCAGCATGAATATAGGTGCGAGAGGTAAAATGCTCAGGTGCTTTGATTTGCCAAAACTAGATAGGGAGACGCTCGTGAGCGCAAAGTCCGCCACCATAGGGGTACTGTATCAGTGGGTGGTTCCTACAGCAACCTAGGTCTGGTCACTCAAGGTCAAATTAGAAATTGCATTTTACAAGCCCACAAATGACTTCCTATCCATGTCCAATAGTAACCATGGGCCTATCTGGCACCATTTAGCCACTATAACTTGCAAAAGCGTGAGCAACCTTGATTGTGGCCTTCAAGGACACTCAAGGTCAAATGCAATGGTATATTTTGTAAGCCCACATATGACTTCCCATTCATGTCCAATAGTAACCATGGCTCTATCTGTCACTGTTTAAGGTGCAGTCACACCTAGGCATTTGGGCCAATGTATATGAATGCATTTGCATTCGTCGGTGATCTGCTGGCCTTCACCAGCAATTTTTTCAACATGTTGAAAATTGTCTATGCTTTTGCCGTTGTACCTGTGGCTATGCTGGAGACCGGTAGAGAAAGTTAATCTCTGCTATGATCAAGGTAGCCTTCGTTAGCATCCAGTAGCATCCGGTAGGCAAAGTTACTGGTGCGATCGTCTATGCTGGGTGCTGCTTCGCCCTGCCTCCTCAGGATCACTGGACAGTGGTGTGTCGAACCTCTCTCCTGCACGTTGCCACGTTGGCAAAGGTCCCGCTTGTTCTAATGGAGCGCTGGCCCACCTCTGCGGGCCTCCACTAGCATCACGGTGTGGAATGCCGTGCTGCGTTTGAGGTTCGCTACCAAACTCCGGGAACATGCTGACATTTGGCCACCTTTCTCTCCCTTTCACTGCGTTCACCAACCGCTGAGGTAAATGTCATTGTGTGACTGGGACTTTAGCAACTATCAACAATAAAACCATGAGCGACCTTTATTGTGATCTTCAAAATTACTCAAGGTCAAACGCAATGGTATATTTTGAAAAGCCCACGTGACTTTCTATTCATGTCTAACAGTAACAATGTGTCTGTCGCCTTTGATTCATGAGTTAGAAGCCTCAGAAAATTTCCCCCTATCTATTTGCATTGGGCAAAAATTTTAACCTTGCTCTGTGACCTTAACCTTTGACTCCTGAACCTGAAGAGTTCATGGGTTCATCAGGGGGTGGGACTTAAATAATGTAAACAATTTGGTTGAAATTCATCCATTAGTTTTTGAGATATTCTGTTAATGGACAAAGACACACGCAGGTGAAAACAATAAGGTCTCCAATGGGCAGCTGCTGCGTGCGTGACGTGACAAAGTGTTGCCACGCCTCCCCATGGAATTACAAAGTGTTGGGGAGAGAGGTGAACAGTGCAATGACGTAAGAAGGTGTAAACAAGCTCGGTGTGGAAAAAAGATAATTACTGGGCACGGCACGATGGAAAGCACAGACGAGCGTGGCACTTTCCAGTTCAAGAAAGAGAGGCTGGCGTCGTCGCTCAAAAGGGTTCACCGCCTATATGGCACATGACCAGGCAAGCCTGTGACTCATCATGGCGCACCTTGGGAGAAAGCACACACGTCGCAGAGATAAACAACGGAAGAAGAGTCCCCGCGGATCAAACACAGGGAACCTCGTGTGCGCGTGTACATGTGCTCGCATCCCTCATCAACACGGGCGCCCATCACAACAAGACGCTGAATTATTCAGCCACACAAAATAAAGAAAAGCCTACATAAATGATGAACGAGAGAACGACGAGCCACGTGTCCATGTGCGTGCATGTGTGCATGAGCATCCGTCACTGTGTGTGCATAACTAGAGGTGCACTGTGTGCATCCAAACACGGATACAAAGTGTTCCCTTTGCATGTCGGGCCAAACTATTTTCTTTAAAGACGGCGGCGGCCGTCCTGATGTGCCAATGAAGAAAAGCACATCTTATTTGGAAATATTCACCGTGAGGGAGAGAGTTATGAGGAGGTGACACAATAAAAGACAACAGAGGAACGCAGAGAGAATATCGGAAAGGAAAAGACAAAAAAAAAAGCAATAAGGGAAAAGCAAACACGGGGGCTTATTGAAAGCATCACGGCACACACAGTCACGCAGACACGCAAGGGTGCAGCTATAGCATATGTCTCCGACAGTGGCAGCTGGAGACATCTGGTGCCAAAACTCCACAGGTCAAAGCGAGTGACACGCTCCCTGAAGCGTGCACGGGAGCGTGCATTTGGGTTCTGGCCAACCGAACGAGCAGCCACTCCGCCTGCTGTTGACCGTTTTCAAAATAAGCGTGAATCCAACGAGGGAGCAAAGAATGAGTGGGCGTTTAATTGTCGGTGTGGCGCGTTGTGAGGCACAGGTGTCCATCAGAGGGGGTGAGCAGAGAGAAACGAGGGATGCAGAAGGAGGGAAATCATACAATAAACTGAGAAGCGTTTGTTTGTTCCACTACTCCTCCGAGGTGCTTGGACCAATTTCCTCCAAACTTGCTGTGTGTATCAAGGTTGACCCAGGACTTGCCCTTAAAGGCGCAGTCAGACTATGACGTTTACCCCAGCGTTTGGTGAAAGCAGGGAAACGTCAAGAAAAGTGGCCAAACATCAGCAAAAATCACATTACCAGAGTTTGGTAGCAAACCTCAAACGTACCGCGGCATTCCACAACATGGTGCTAGTGGAGGCGGGCGTTAGCCAGCGCTCGATTAGAATAAGCGGGACTTTTGCCAACGTGGCAACGTGCGGGACAGGGGTTCGACACACCACTGTCCAGTGATTCTGAGCAGGCGGAGCGAAGCAGCACCCAAACGGTAGCCAGCGGAGGCTAGCGGTACCTAGCAGAGATTAACTTTCTCTAACCGTCTCCAACAAAGCCAGAGGTACGTCGGCAAACGGCGAGAAATTTTAAACATGTTGAAAATTTTTGGACGCAGTCAACAGTCATCGGCAGAGGACGGCGGAGCCCAGCAGAGGCTAGCGGAGGCTAGCAGACACTGACGTTTGCAAATATGTTCGTCTACATTGGCCCAAACGTCTAGGTGTGACTGCGCCTTAAGGGGTTTGTTTTGGGGTCGACGGTCAAAATTATGAGTTTTCACTCCGATGTCCACCAAATTTGGCACACGTATGTAGGTTGGTTCTGGAATTGCGTAGGTAAAGTCACGTTTGCTAAAGGTCATTCATTGGAGTCAAGGTCATTGGGGTTAAAGATCAAAATTGAACTTTTTCACTCCAATTGGAATTGAACTTGGCACACATATGGGGTGGGTTCTGGAACTGCCCAGCAAGGTCAAATTTGCCAAATGTCAATCACTGGGGTGAAGATCATGTCTGTCTGTCTGTTTGTTGTCCTGCTCTTGTCAGGTCCTTTTGCCATTTTCTACCAAACTTGTATGTCATTGAAGGTTGGCCCCGTACCTGCTGTTAAAAAAGTTAATTTTGGCAAAGGTCAAGGAATTAGATTTTTGATGTGGACCAAATGTGGCGCACACTTAAGGCCCATTCACACTCTGACGATTAGCCCGGCGTTTGCCGACGGAGAGTGAATCTTTGGTTAACGTTGACCAGTGACGAGGTCCGCCAAACTACGAGGAGCTAAGTCTAGGTCAGTCGGGCAACGCTGACGTTCGTCGTGGTCCCAGAAAAATTTTCAACATGCTTAAAATCTTGAACGTTCATGCTAAAACACTGGCAAGAGTTGAGCGCCACCACCATCACCTCCGCTAGTACACCATTACTGCTCCATTCGCCTCCGCTGGCCAACGTCGGAGGTCATTCGGTTCCTGGAGCCTGGAGAGGGCGGATGGCCCGGAGAGGCTGCGACAAGACTGTGAGCTTGAGGTCCTTGAGGTGGCGGGTGAAGAGGTCGCAGAGTTGCGATGAGTTTGTGTGGGCTGCGTCGCATGGCGTCTCGAGCGTTGGGTCGGCAATCAGGTCCGCGGGGCTGCGCTGCTGCTCCGCGGAGTGCGTTGCCCGCATACCCACCCTCCGGTGGCGAAAGTTTCTAATGGCGAAACCATTAGAAAAAAAAATTTAAACTTAAAAATGAAAGATTACTGAGTAAAAAAGCATGATGGCAATCCAAATGTGTGGATTTTAAGTGATGAATGTTTTTATGTACTAAAACAGCAGATTTGGTAGTTAGTCTGTTTCAGATCAGTGGGGAAAAAAACGAGCAGCAGGTTTCAGTCAGATTATAAATAAATACTTTTGTATTTCTTCTGCATGGTGGGTCGGTGGACCGTTGTCGGGCGTCGGGCTCCGCCGTTGCGGCATCGATCTGTGTTGAAGACATGGCATTTGGACCCCTGGAGCGAGCCTTCTTCGGCGTTACCCTTACCCTTGTGAAGCGCCTTGGGGCGACTATGTTGTGATTTGGCGGTATATAAATAAACTGAATTGAATTGTTTCACAGAGATTTTTGAGAATGTTCGATGTCGGCCAACGACAGCCACGTCACGTCATCGTGGCCCTTAGGTGGATGGCTGAATTGCCCTGGCAAGGTCAGCCAGAGGACAATCATTTGGGTGGTCAAGGTCACTGAGGTCAAATGTCAGATTGCCATAGCCCTTACTGTCTTTGAGCCCATGGATACCATTGCGTAGTTAAACAAATGTAAGATTTCTGAGAAAACGTCGGCCACATAAAGAAAAAAAACTAACTGACAGAACACAACAACTTTGTTTGGACTGCACATGAATGTAGAAGTGCAGCAGGATAATCACACAGCCAGGTTCAAAGTACACATGGCGACGTCGCTGTAAATCCAAACATGGCTGGTCGCCATCATTAAATAACTACCTGCATGAATAAATTCATATTTCAGGAAATGTGTGTGTGTACTATAATGAGACGCTACAAAGATTTATGCAACGTTACTGAGACCTGAGGTCACGTGGATTTCCGTGCATCCATTATAACGTTTGGTGTGAATATTACAAATTGTATTTCTGCTGTATTTAACCAGATTGATAGTAACACACAAAACTACTAAGCTTTAATCCCTGTGCTGGTAATATTGTAGGGTTTGTACAGCAAACATATAGATGAGTGGGGAGATGAGCTTGTGCAAGCAATAACTCAAAAACAATAAATGCTGTCATCTTTTACATTTATAACTTAAAAGGACATACAATGTGGACAAACTGACTTAAATCTGGTGAACTTTGACACAACAGATCCATCAAAAAAGGAACTTTCTTTCGTCAATGTAACATCCCATAGGCATGTCTGCCACCTGCTGGATATAGTCGCGCATTTACATGAGCTAAGAACTTAAGCAGGCAACCGCGAGGAGAAACATGATGCCCACTATGTCGCCAAATACCGGATTATGTGCATCCATAATCACGTTATGAATCTCATATTTAAAAGCTAGAGTTAGCGCAGGGTTTGTGTGTTGAACACAACTTGGAAAACAAATTTACAAATTGTGTAAACAGAGTTAAATGTCTCGAATAAATTTGAACATAATCTCAAGCGCTGTAGGATGAGGGTTATTTCTAGGCTTTGACAAAAGACGAGAAAAACAAACGCCATCTTGGCAGTGCCTGACTCCGCCCAACTCCCAGACAACCCATAAATGGGTAAAGCGGTGGAGCATGGGCAGGAAGAATGAAGCCGGAACATCATGCACACCTATCTCATAGATACCGTGCTAGCTAAAGCTAACAGGCTCTGTAACTTGTTTTGGGTGTTTGATTAATGCATATTTTGATTGAGTGGAGGTTTTCATAACGGGTGGCTTGGGTCCGGGTATTAATAAATAAATTGAATTGGCATATTGCCTCCGTAACCGTGGCCCCGTCAACGCAGCAAATGTCACTAAGCTATCAATACCTGCTAATTAGTGCTACAACATTTTAAGGTGTCGTGGATAAGGTGTCACAGGTGGGTTCTTATGGGTTAAACTCATGAAAATTCGGCCCCCGTACAGTTGTCGCGAACAAGGAATGTAGCTACAGAGACAAAAACGTTTTTGTACCAGGCTGTAAACATGTCTAACTCTGCTGTAAAGTTGGATATTTTAAAATGGGGGGGGACTCACTTTGGGAGAATACCTCAAGTGCCCATTCAAGGAATTGCACGATTTGGCACTTCCGCGTTGGGTTCATTTTTCAGCACCGGAGTTTGACGCTTGCAGAATTTTTGTTTAAGTACTTGAATAAATATTAGTTCTCATCAACACATGTGCAATATGATTTGATAAAATAACACAATCAATGCAGATTGTGTTTAGATAATTGCATTAAGTGCAAATGTGGGCTGTGATTAAATTCAGCTCATCCAATTATTGACTCTTTTTTTTCAGTGCAATACAATTACCGCGGTTTATTTTAAAGCTTCTCACCCCCACTGGAGTAAAGTGGATAAATAAGAGACGAGACAAAAACCGATGTGCTGTCTGGAACCAGAGAACTGTCTGAGGTCTTAAATTCAAGTGCAACAAACACGTCCACACATTTTTTTTTTTTTTTTTTTTACTTCATGTTTTGCTTGCACATGTTGAATTTAAATTATTTCTGTATTGACTGAAGCAGCAGAGCACCACTCAGAGAGACCAAAACGTGAGGAGGTCGTGCACGGATCAAAATAAAAGGTCAGAGATGTATTGTATTGAAGCAACAAGTTGAAGAACCGCGAGGTACTGCTTTTTATTCTGACGCCGAGTCACCCACGAACACAAATCTGCAAACTGAATACAAACCAAAAACACTCAAGGCACTCAAACAGTTGCACAACATTTTGGCATAATAAATGCAGTAAATTACCAAAAGCCATGCTCTCGTCTACGCTGGCCCTTCCAGTAAAAATTGCCCAATTTCCACAGAAATCTGGCTTTGGAATGATTCTGACAAACCGCAGCTATTTTGTTTTCAGAATGCAAAACGACTCCACGTGCCCTCCCAGCCTCCTTCACTCGACTCTGTTTCATATTCCATCAGTCCTTTGTGCCGACACGGAGTGAAAAATTGCAACACGTTAACTCTTCACGGCTGCAGAGCTGCTGCCGAGCGTGGAAGTAGAACTGTGCTCATTCACTGTAGAGTTAGCATTGGCTCGCAGTGTCCGGCGCAAACACACAAACAGAGATATGACTGTTGCTCTGCTTGTCCGCCGCTGCTCGTTAGGGCGAGGAGATGTGCGCTGGCAGGGCCCAATCAAGCCGGGGTGCGCGCGCCGCCAGGAACAGTTGTACTTTTAGGTTTGTGTGCTTATTAGACTGCGCTGTACAGAGAACAACAGCTAGAGTAGAGACATACACAAATACAGCGCGCACAACAGCTCAGGCTGCAATTAGACCAGAAAGTGACACTTAGAAGACAAATTTAAAAAAAGAGAAAAACCAGCCAACAGAACACAGTGGGGAACAAAACCCTATTAGAATGGAATGAACGTTAAAGGTCTATTAAAAAAGTGACAAAAACTAAAAGGACCAGTGCGCGCGTGCATTTGGGGCGTGTCCAGCTCCACTTTGCTATTTACACGGTGTGCACAGGGCGCAAAAGAAATGTATTTAGTCAATTAGTGTGCTTGAATCTGGTGCACTGCTATTTAGACGGCGGATTGAAGTGAGAGGTTTTGCAGCGGGGAAACTGATCTGCACGCAAAGCGTCAAAGCACGCAAGCGGATCATTTATGGGAGCAGCCGCCGCCAAAGCTCCCTGAGGTGAAGGAGTTGAGCGCCTCATAACCGGTCTATGCTGATGAACGTGTCCAAAAACCGTTAGAAAAAGTTCATCTCTGCTACGACCAAGTTCCCTATGCTAGCCTCCGCTAGCCTAAGTTACTGGTGCGATCGTCTGCGCTGGCTAATGTTTGGGTGCTCAGAATCACTGGACAGCAGTGTGTCGACCCCCTCTCCCTCATGTTGCCACGTTGGCAAAAGTCCCGCTTGTTCTAGTGGCGCGCTGGCTAACGCCCGCCTCTGCTGGCCTCCGCTAGCACCACGTTGTGGAGCGCCGAGCTGCGTTGGAGGTTCACTACGAAGCTCCGGTAACGTGATTTTTGTTGCCGTTTGGCCCATTTTCTCGACTTTGCCCTGCGTTCACCAAATGCTGGAGTAAACGTTATAGTGAGATTGTGCCTTACAGTAACGGCTGGGTAGCGGCTTCCTAACAGATGCTAGTACACACCGAGTATTCAGATACAGGGAAAGCTTTGTATTTTTTATTACTTGTGTCACTGAAGGGAGAGCAGCTCTAGGAACTGCTTGACTCCTTGTGTGCGTCTGTGTGTGTGTGTGTGTGTGTGTGTGTGTGTGCCCATATGGCCGATGTGTACTCGATATCTTGACAGTACACAAGCTCACGTCACTAAGACCTGGGACAATTTCAACCTTGGATGCGTGGGGTAGAGTCTCTGAAACCTATTGTATGTTAAATTCGACAAGGTCTTCATGGATCATGATCAAGATGCTACTGTAGATTATAGAGCCTATCCCAGCGGTCACTGGGTGAGACCCTGGACAGGCCGCCAGTCCATTGCAGGGCAAATACCGTATTCGACCATTTAAGTGCATGGTACGCTAAAAACATTGTTTTTATTAAACATAGGGTGCCCCCTGAAATCATTCGTTTAAGCGCAGAATGATCAAGAAAATGGTCCCAAATGCTGGAAATAGCACCAGGGAAAACCTCCATAGGCCCTACAATGACCCCATGTGCACTTAAACGGTCGAATACGCTAATCTTTAAAATCAGCATAGTCCAGAGGTTCCGAAACTTCAAATTCAGTTTCATTGTAGCTTGATGAGTGGTGATTAGGAGATATACACGTGTCGTGAACCCACCTACTGTATGTGAGGCGTAGCTGAATATTGACCAGGTTTTTGTTGGTCTATGGTTGCAATCACTTTCTCCTACCTCACGATAGCAACGCAGCTGACCACACCTCATCTTAAGACACGCATGTCCATGTGCACACAGATGAATGTACGTACATTTGCTATTTAAAGAACGTGGGCGCTGGGGGTGAAAATGGCGAGCGCGTCGGGCAGAAACGATGCTTTGCACTGACTGTAAGACAGAGCCCCGAAACTTGCATCCAAGTGCCTTGGAATCAACTGTAGAAATACAGACATGAAATGTCAAACACCTGCCCGCCTGACCCCCTCCAACAGCCACGCCTCTTTGTGTGCCACAGCATCACACCGGTCATTTAAACCGAACAAAACAAATCAAAAGCAGCCATGTTCATTCACTGCCTACTGCGCGCAGACAAAACAGCCGTGAAAGCGCAGGAGAGGAAAGCGAAACATCAATCTCTTGCCGTGGACGTAGCAGTCAACAGCCACACCCGATGTCTCATTAGTGCTTGAAGAAGATGACGGGATGGACGGAAACACCGTGGAAATAACAGAAGACAGAATGAGAGACAGCCTTTGATACATCACCTTAAATCCTGTCAGTCAACAACATTTCCAAAGACAAAATAATGAATTTTTAATGTACTTTTACACAAAAAAAAGGTGATGGAACATGCTGCGAAAAACACACAAGTTGCATAAAGAGAATTACTAAACAACTGCAGGTCATGACTTGAAGACAGCTGCAGTAGCGTGTTGTCACGCTCAGATCGTGATGTTTAAATCTTGCATAAACTTTCGATTGAGGATATAACAATGTCGTTGACTTTCCAGGATCTAATGATGCGTGCATAAGAAACACAGAGCAAATAGGTTTTTAATTAAAATAAGCAAGTTCATTATTCTGGGTTGGGATTTTTTTTTTGTTGTTGTGACGTTCCGTCACCTTGAAGAGAAAACAAATACATTTGGAAAGAAAAGAGAACACAATACCATTTTTCAACCCTCCTCAAACAAATCTTCCACAAACAAACCGATTCAATGTTAAATAAATCTTAAAATATTAAAATCGCCCCCAATGTTCACCCATTCAAATTCAAGTTGACTTGGTGAACATTAGAACACTGTGCAAAAATCTTGTCACGATATAAAAATAAACACAGCAATGATGGTACCAAAAAAAAAAAAAAAAATCAAATATTAAAAAAAGTTTAGAAATATCAAATAATTCACTATAAAAAACTGAAAAGCATTAAAGTATAAAAATTAATGGGTAACTGCCCTTTATCTTTAAAACAGATTTGTTTTGGGTGAACTACCCCGTGGTTTTACAAGAACATCACTCCAAACAACTGATTACTCTGAGTATTATCTTTTGTTTGTTTGTTTTGGAGTCATGCATTAGGCTGTAAATCAGGTTTTTGTTCATCTTAAAATCTCTGTTACTTTATTTAATCATCTACTACTACTTTCTATAATAAAATGAGATAACATTCTCTAATATTTGAATGTCGTCATCATTATTAAAGCAATCGAAACCATGCATTCCTCCAAACCTCGTCCTATCAGTCATGATGGGTGACTCTGCTGTAATGTGCCATCAGATCACCGACTTTGACCAGTTGTAGAAAACTGATCCTCCTGCCAGGATGATGGACATCTCCAGTGCCAGGGTTCAGGCAATAAAGCGTCAAGCACCAAATTTCAGTGAGATTGCAAAGGTGGTGAAACAGTTGAGGGTGGGTAAAGCCACAGGGATCTGTGGTATTGGAGCTTAACTCCTCCAGGTGGGTGGAGATGCTGTTCTCCGGGTGTTGCAAAGAATCTTTGTTTCCATCTGGAAGACAGGCATCATCCCAGCAGACTGGTTGAAAGGACTTGTTGTCCCCTTCTGGAAAGGAAAGGATGATCGCCTGGATGGCAACAACTGCATGGGTATTACAGTGCTCTCTGTGCCAGGCAAGGTGCTTGCAAGGATCATTCTAAACAGGATTCAGTCCCAGTTCCTTGCCTCTCAGTCAGTGAAGCAGTCTGGTTTCATGCCGAAGAACCCAACCATCCACCGCATTCTATTTCTGCAAGTACTTGAACACAAGCATGAATATCAGCAGTGCACCTTTGCAGTTTATGTTGATTGTTGCAAAGCCTTTCGGCACATTCACACTCTGACGATTGACCTGCTGTTTGCCGATGGAGAGCGAAAAGTTGATTAACGTCGACCGGCGCTGAGGTCCACTAGACGCTAATGTTCGTTGTGGTCCCGGAAAAATGTTAAACGTGCTTAAACCCAGACGCGAGTTGGGCTCCCCTGCCACTGCGCCACCTCCGCTAGTGCTCCGTTACTGCCCCGTTCACCTCCGCCGGCCTCCGCTGGCCAACATCAGAGGCCATTCGGTTCCTGGAGCCCGGAGAGGGTGGACGGCCCGGAGAGGCTGCGACAAGAGTGTGAGCTTGAGGTCCTTGAGGTGGCGGGTGACGAGGTCGCACAGTTGCGTCGACTTTGTGTGGGCTGCGTCGCATGGTGTCTTGGGCGTTGGGTCCGCGATCTGCTCCGCCAGGCTGCACTGCTGCTCTGCAGAGTGCACTGCCAGTGCGGCCGCCCTCCGTCGCCGGGCGTATGTCGACCTGCGTTGAAGAGAGGAAATTTGGACCCCTGGAGCCACGTCACGTCATAGTGTGAATGGGCCCGTTGATTCGGTTGATCAGGCTACTCTGCAAGACACCCTGAAATTTTGTAGGATCCCAAAATAATGCTGGACATCATAGCCTATGAAAATCAGTGGATACCCTGGATCTAGACTAAGATCCAGGACTTCCTGGACTCAGCCATCAGCAGTGCTGAACTTGTCGAAACATTCATGTGTCTGGGTCCTCGGCCTTTAAGTTCAAGAGATGCCTGGGAAGAGCTTTTGGAGTTATGAGGTCACTGGACACAGGTGTTTGGTGATGCACCTGTACTGGAGAACAAAGGTCCAAGTCTTTAGAGTCTTAGTGCTTCCTGTCTCACTGTATGGTTGAGAGACTTGCACGCAAACCATAATGCGATGACTGGATGTCTTTGGTACTAGGTCTCTTCAGAGGTTCCGCTGGAATGACTGTGTCAAATAAGCGGTTACTTATGAAGTCTCAGTCAAGGAGTATCACTTGCTCCTTGCCGATGATCCCTCACAACGAGGGATCATCGGCTACGACATTCTGACGATGTGGCAAGATTCTCTGGTCAGCAGCACGCAGGTGCCTGAGTGTTGAGGACCCCAGCGGGTAGAGAAGGCCAAGGGGATGCCCACGCTTCACCTGGCTGTGGCAGATAGATGTTTACTTTCAAGAGGTGGGGATGGCTGGGTGGTTGCCATCCAGGAGACAGGGCGGTTCCATAGTGTAGTGTATGCGGCGTCACATGACACCAGCGCACGCTCCCAGACTGGACTATAATCACAACAGAAATATATGTCTATGTGTTCCATGAAGTATATACTGTGAATATAAGAGCTTTATTGTAGCTTTTTGCTATGATGTCATCATAAAATCTTCTGGCAAACTTCAGCTACCACTCACAGTGAGACCACTTAGCTGCATCTGTCATCCAAAGAGTCAATATCCTCACAGTTTAATAGTTTTAAGATTCAACTTAAACTATCGGATAATTGGACTAAAATAATCTTTAATTACATGGAGAATATCGACAGTGGGGGACGTGTTAATGATACAGTGCACAGGCTGCAATACCATCATTGCTGTCAGTAAAACAGAACAAGGGGGAGAGACATGAAAGCAGAAGCTGTGTATGATTCTATATGCAAGTAAGAGCCAGTACACACATTTGCTGAACCCATCATTAAGTTCTCTTCCCTTGTGGCGGGTGTCAGGGTCCAGACAGGAAGACAAAGCCGAGGCCTTTCCTCCACATGGCACCCAGGAGAGAGGGCAGACCCCTGTGGGGGGGGGAGCCGCGGTGCGACAGCACATCCTGAGTGACAGACAGGCAGCAGAACGGCTGCGGCGAGGAGGAGGGAGGCGGCTCGTGTATGAATGTATTGAGAAATATGAAACGACATCATCTTTCTTCCCATTAAGAAGGCGTGAAGGAGGAAGGAGAGCACACTTGGCAAGCTGGCGTGAGGGAGGTAATTAGCGACAGAAACACACGCGTCCCTCGCTGAGAGGGTCCCCTGGGTGGGAGAGGGCTCAATCGGCCAGCTGCAGGTAGACGGAACAGCTGCACTTTCACCCTTTGCACTCACACTCATTAGCTCTTGTGCCACATTAAAGGATTCCTAACACGCGCCTCTATGCGCTACAAGATTCCTTAATCGTGCCCGTTTCTGTCTTAACATTATACACAGTATGAACGCATCCACATAAGAAAATGTCGCATGTGTATACAGTTGGGTCCATAAGTATTTGGATATTGGACAAACTAAATATAGCAATTGTTGTTAATAGAAATCTTCACTTTTACAGCCAGTTTTCTTTAGACAAGTAACTGAATATGTCTTGGACTTCATTTACATCAATCATTAAGAAACACAAATACTATGGTATTGTTTGGTACATCTGTCTGGAGTAGACAGTTCTCAAAAACTGAGTGACTGTGCAAGATGAAAGCTAGTGAGGGAAGCCATCAAGACACCAATGACATCTCTGAAGGAGTTATAGGCTTCTGTGGCTGCAAGACGAGATAAACAACTTTTGTCAGTTATGCCACCAGTCACAGCTTCATGGTGGAGTGCAACAGAGAATGATTTTCATCGAATAAAATAGAGCAAATCTGGGCTCAAACTGCCCATGTGCCTTCTGGAAAACTTTAGCTGAAATTTCACATCTTTATAAGAAAATCCTTCTCTGTTCAACTCCACCATGAAGCTGTATAACTGGTGATTCAACAGACAAAATTTGCTCTGTGGATAGTTTCTCGAATCACAGCCTATAACTCATTCAGAGTTGTCATGGGTGTCTTGGTGGCTTCCCTCACTAGTCTCCTTAGACATATTCAGCGACTTGAAAATGTTCATGTATCCATCCCCTTACTTGTTTGAAGAAAACTGGCTGTGAAAAAATAATACTGATATGTACTTTGTTCAATTAGTTAAGGCCTCCAAAAATAATTCCTAAATGGTCAATGCAATATTTTTGTTAATAATCTACTTTCGGCTTCTCCCAATTTCAACTCGGGGTCGCACAGCTGATCCCACATGGATCTGCATGTAGATTTGGCACAAGTTTTACACCGGATACCCTTCCTGACACAACTCCACATTACATGGAGTACGTGGGGTTCGAACCGGGAACCTTCCGCACTGAAAGCGGTCACACTAACCGCTAGGCCAATATTTTTGTTAACTCCCTTGAATTAAAGCTAAAAGTCTACACTACAAGCCCATCATGATTGTTTCATTTAAAATGTATTGTCGTGGTGTGCAAAGGCAAAATTAAAAATATTGTGTCACTGGCCAACTACTTATGGGCCTGTCTGAGTCGTAACACGGTCTCTTGCATATCCGGTAGAAAATTA